>CADEBD010000393.1:600000-861083 GCA_902825455.1 Arctia plantaginis | reverse complement strand
CCGCAGTCGGCGGCGTCACCGTGGAGACGGTGAGGAGGACCGGCTTCATGAGGAGTACCGACGGGCGCGGAAAACTCTGAAGCTGGCCATTAGCCGCGCCAAAGAAGAAAAAAAGACAGGAGATGCTGGAGGGTCTTAATCGTGACCCCTGGGGTCGCCCTTACCGCGCGGTGCGACAAAAGCTCCGCGCGTCGGGCCCCCCCCTTACGGAGACTCTCCAGCCCAGCTTCCTGCGAGAAGTGGTTGAGGGCCTTTTCCCGCAACGAGCGGAACACACTCCCCCGGCGATGGCCTCCTTGGCCGGAGACGACGGGGAGCACGGGGAGGAAAATGTTCCGCCCGTCCGGGATTCGGAGGTAGGGGCGGCTGTTCTACGGATCCGTTCCAAGAACACCGCCCCTGGGCCAGACGGGGTACCGGCCCGAGTGCTGGCCCTGGCCCTCAACCACTTGGCAGACCGCCTCGGGGAGGTGTTCGACGCTAGCTTGGCGTCGGGACGCTTCCCTGAGTGCTGGAAGAGCGGGAAGCTGGTCCTATTGAGGAAGCCGGGACGGCCTGCCGATTCGGTCGCGGCCTATAGGCCCATCGTGCTGCTGGACGAGGCGGGCAAATTGTTTGAGAGGGTTCTTTCTGCCCGCATCGTCCGGCACCTCTGCGAGGTGGGCCCCGATCTGTCGGACGCCCAATTTGGTTTTCGGGCGGGGCGTTCGACAGTCGACGCTGTGTTGCGCCTGAGGGCCGTGACCGAAGAGGCCGTGAGCTGTGGCGGCGTGCTGTTGGCGGTGTCATTGGACATCGCCAACGCATTCAATAGTCTGCCATTCAGCTGCATCAGGGAAGCACTCCACTATCATGGGGTGCCAAAGTACCTGAGGCGGCTGGTGGCAGACTATTTAGAGGAGCGTACCGTCGTGTACGAGGACCGAGAAGGTAATTTGAGGAGTCGGCCCATGTCGTGCGGTGTTCCACAGGGGTCTGTTCTTGGACCCCTCTTGTGGAACATAGGGTACGACTAGGCCCTTCGCGCCGATTTCCCCCCCGGGCTGGGTGTAATCTGTTACGCAGACGATACCCTCGTGACAGCCCGGGGGGCAAACTTCCAAGAGGCGGCGCGCCTGGCCACAGGGGGAGTCTCCCTGGTGGTCGGGCGCATTGAGGCGCTGGGCTTACGGGTGGCCCTAGATAAGACGGAGGACCTGTTATTTCATGGGCCCCGTCGTGGTCCACCCCCTGGCGCCTCAATCGTGGTCAACTCGGTCCTCGTACCGGTTCGGGCCCAGATGAAATATCTGGGCCTGATCCTCGACGGGAGGTGGCTCTTCGACGAGCACTTCCGACAGCTTGCTCCAAAGCTGGTCGGCGCTGCGTCCGCCCTAGGGCGACTTCTGCCCAATATGGGTGGACCCAGCGTCGCGACAAGACGGCTGTACACGGGGGTTGTCCGGTCAATGGCACTGTACGGTGCACCGGTGTGGGCGGCGGCTCTGACCGCCCAGAATAGGGTACGCCTCTGGCGCCCTCAGAGGGTAATGGCGGTCAGAGCCATACGCGGTTACCGCACCGTTTCGACGGAGGTGGCGTGCGCGTTGGCCGGAACTCCCCCGTGGGATTTGGAGGCGGAAGTGCTCGCCGAAGTTTATCGGCGAGTGGCTGACTCCCGGGCGGAGAGCGGATTTCGCCCTCCGCCCGAGGATGTGCGCGAGTGGCGCGAAGCCGCCCGCCGAGCCACGATGGCTCGTTGGTCGTTCCGGCTGGAGACTCCACGCGCTGGCTTCGCCGCCGTGGAGGCTCTCCAGCCGGTCATCGCCGAGTGGGCAGGGCGGCAGCACGGGACCCTTTCCTTCCGACTGACGCAGGTGCTTTCCGGGCACGGTTGCTTCGGAAGGTACCTGCACACGGTCGCTAGGAGGGAACTGAGTCCCGCCTGCCACCACTGCGACTGCAGTGAGGACTCGGCCCAGCACACGCTGGCGGTCTGCCCCGCATGGGCGGCGCAGCGCCGGGCCCTCACTGCAGTCATCGGAGTGGATCTCTCGCTACCGGCCGTAGTACGCTCCATGGCCGGTAGCGACAGTTGTTTTACCGCGGTCGCAACCTTCTGCGAGGTAGTAATCTCGCGGAAGGAGGCGGCGGAAAGGGCCCGGGAGGACGACCTCCACTCGGACCCGATCCGCCGCCGGCGAACCGGGCGGCGGAGGCCCGCCTATCACAGCCTCATGCCGCCCTGAGTGTGGCCGCGGGTGGACGGGGTGGGTTTCCCCTCCACCCGCATTAGTTGGCCAGCCGCGAGGGGGCGGCGTCCGCGTGTGCCGGACGTCGCCTAAAGAGAGGAACACCATTGAGACGGAGCCCGCACCAGGAGCGGGCTGGCGCTAGGAGGGGTCCGGATGTCTTAACAACAGCTGTTCCCGGATCCCTCCTGTTACAGGCGCAGAGTGGCACACCGTGTGGTTTTAGTCGGTCCGAGTCCGACACACCACCCCGCCGCAAACCCCGGAGGGGTGATGGTCCGAGGGGATTTCCACACGTTAAAAAAAAAAAAAAAAAAAAAAAAGGGTTTGTTTCAAGTTTTTCCTTCTCTTTGCAGTGCTGTTGTCCTGCGTAGTTTGTTCCCTTAGTCGGCTCTTACGACACCCACGGGATGAATAGGAGTGGTGACATTGTATTCTTAATCCGTCACCACACGGTTCCACCACACTATACAACGTGTATGTTAAAATGATAGTGCTAATAAACTAATAAACTTAACTTAATTTATGACAACTACTCAACATTACGTCTCAACTAGCCGTTTCTGGTATACGACATAACCCAGAAACACTTAAGAACACTGGACGCGAAAGTCACTAAAACATGGAAGTCGTGGCTCGGTCTAGCACCATCTGCAGGCCCGTCAACGTTGTACAGGGACTGAATTAACTTTGGAATGAAGTTAAAAAGACCTTTGGAAGAGTTACCAAAACGCATGTCTTGTCAAACTCACAAGACGAACTCATTAGATAACATCCAAAAGAAAAAAATTGATCATCAGAGCTCGAGTCACGGCTCCAATGCCACAAGAAATTCATGATGGGTAGGCAGTTCCCTAGAGTTGGATTGGGAAATGCTATAAGACAGACTGACAAAGAGATAACAAAATCTTTCCTACAACAAGATAAAAACGAGACCTTCAACGTGCACGCAATGAATTTAGAAATGCAGAATGAATGGTTAACTCTAAAAGAATTTTGTTCTTTTTTGAGACTAATCCCACCCAAACGCCCACCACTGTAACTCCTGTACGTCGCACGCACAGGAGTTACGTCTGTAGCACCTTTAGTATTATATCTAAAATTATAGGGAGCCCTTTGTGGATCCTGTGCAACCCTTGGTATGAATTCGTACACGATCAAGCGGTGATCACTACAGGATGCGTCCGGAAGGACACGCCATCCGGATATCGAGACGTCGCCACGCGTAAGCGTCACGTCAATAGAAGACTCACCCATTGGGTTGCAAAAAGTTGGTGGTGCATCGGGGGTATTGTGAATAGTAAGATTCATTTCCGCAATGAAATCTTCAACCGCACAACGTCGAACCGTGTCGGTTGAACGCAACTTGCCATACCATAATGAAGATGACGCATTAACATCAGCGCCAATGATAATTTTATGTCCCACGAGGAACTGCAAGACGTAACGTAAGTGATGAATTTTGTTCTAGCAGCTTTGAAATGGCGCACACTTTTATACGATTGATCACCTGCCCTATTAAAATTTCCCTCAACGCCTTTCAACTAACTCTCCCCGATCAAAGCAACCTAGTAAGGTGGGGCAAAGCTTAAAAAAGGCTTGTACGATGTGCAGTGCGGAAACATGCCAGGCACTTACTGACTGCTTGTAAGGCGTTTTTAGACTGGGGTCATTATTCACGACACTATGATAGGGTATTACAAATCATTCGCGAATTTATAAGATAATCACTGGAGAGAGCGAAAAAACGCGAACTAACATCGAGTTTGCTAAGGAAGGCTCAACAAAAAAGACTTCACTAAAGCCGTACTCACTTATAAATACCGCTATTGACTGGTTATTTTAGTGGACACGTATGAAAATCATTATATAATACCGGAGAATATCTGTCGGGGTCCAGACCAGGCATATTTCTTTATGCAATTTCAATTTAGCGTTTAGTACTAGCAGAACTCACGGTGCCGTGGATAACGAACATTCCTAAAGACCACGCTTTAAAAAGAAACAAGTACTTTGACTTAACCAACGAAATAACTAAAATGGTATAACCAGCTAAATCCCCCTATAAGCTGCTTAAAGATGTTAGACTGCCAAGAGCTTCAGTAAGTTCTTTTCTTGAACAAATATCCAAAGCGGCATGGCTAGGTTCGTATCAAATATGATTAGGTAGAGGGGGTAACACAGCACACAGTGGAGGTGAGTGCTGACGCGTCGCAAGGAGTACTCCCTAAACCTATTCCTGGTCGCCATTCCCAGGCACTGTCGAAGTCGCATGTGTTGCCTCCATCTATCACGCGATAGACCCGCCACTCGCATTTCCATAAAAAAAATAGACAAAACAAGTTATCAAAACACGTGGCGGTATGAAAGCTGTGTTTAACTTTATCTTTACTAACCTGTTTGTAGCTTTTTAGACGAAATAAAATATTTATACACTTATAGATGACGACTGAAGGTATTTTGAAGTAGGCAGCTAATAGCAGTTTCATACGTGCCTACTTGAATAATATATGCTCACTACAAAAGTGAACGGTAACGAAGTTGGCCAGCAGAAGAAAGAATTGGTTGTTCCTCCTAGCCTTTTTCCCAAATTAGGTTGAGGTCTGCTTTAAGTCTACTGTGATACGCCAAACCTTTAATTTTTTTACGAGAAGCGACTACCATAAGACAACCCAGTAATAGGCGATGTTGAAGTTCTGTTGAAAGACTATGATCGGACTTTTAAGGCTCCAACTACCCGTAACGATTGCCACGGATGATCGTAAGGCAACTGGCACCGACGGCTTACCGTGTTTCCGAGGCAGGGAGGGGTCTCAAATGTATTAAGAATGGTACCCATCCATAGACTGACCTGACCAGATATGCTTAACATTGCAATGTGTTAATCTATACGGTTCCCACTTAGCCACAAGCCCCTCAGAAAAAGATAGAATAGATTCGACTATCCTAATTGCTGAATATTTCTATGTGTCGGTAACCGCTTACCAATTTAATAGTTTTAATAAAAATATAGCTTCCCCACAGGGTAACTCTTCTTCTAGAAAAATAAAAATGACTTAAATATTTTTTTGTTTTACCGTAGCTACTTTACAAATTCAATAACAATTTGTTATTTCTAGTTGTTTAATTGAAATCTTAACTGGAACAACTTAATTGTTTGCAAGTACTATCCTTCTATTGAAAACTAGTTCATTTTGTTTACAGATAATTAATACTTACAGGATATTACTCGAAGACGCCATTTTCCTCTTCTGTAAACTTCCGATGTAAATCGTTACATTAAAGGAAGTTACTCCGTGATGTATTCATCATCATCAACCTATCGCCATCTACTGCTGAACTTAGGCCACACACAATTTGGATAAATTTCGGGATAAAATTGAAGGCACGTTTGAGCCCTGGGCTACTTTATGTCGCAAAAAAGGAGCTTGAAGGAAGTGAAAAAGAGGATAAAGGAATGTATTTGAGAGATTCTACGCCGACGTAACCGCTGGCACTAACAAGTGACAACATACATATTAATAAACTATATTCTCTCTCAGAAAAATCTAATAAAGAATTCTTTTCTTAGACAATCTCAACCCTACTTTAAGGGTATGTTGTAGGCTATAATGCCGTAGGGCACATATTAAGTATTTAATTAATAACGGGTACGTCGCGTACTATCTATACTAATATTATAAAGCTGAAGAGTTTGTTTGTTTGTTTGTTTGTTTGAACGCGCTAATCTCAGGAACTTCTGGTCCGATTTAAAAAATTGTTTCAGTGTTAGATAGCCCATTTATCGAGGAAGGCTATAGGCTATATATCATCACGCTAAGACCAATTGGAGCGGAGCACCAATGAAGAATGTTTAAAAAACGGAGAAAATTTATTACTATTGAGAGACGCAGACGAAGTTGCGCGGGTCAGCTAGTTTTATATAAAAACCTCCCCTGACCTGAAGGCTGTATAGGCTTAGGGTTACAGTGTTAGGGTTTCTTTCATATTTACGTTTTCATATTTTACTTTATAAAAGTTAAATTTAATATTTAAGAAGAACATTTATGCTTCTTAAAATATTAAATTTATCTTGCTTAGGTACTTCTAGATCTTCTCTCCCTTGGCTTCACTGGAGTTAATCGAATGTCGTATTTCATGGGAAAGACCCACCAGTCTGTGTATTCTTTTATAGTTTAAGAAATTTTATGCTCTAATATTAGTCAATTGACATTAGGAGTTTTAAAAATTCAGTCTAGTACTTGTCTGAGTACATTTGCAAAAATAACCATCTAGAATCCCGTTAAACATAATTTTATATTATAGCTGTACCCTTTTTTTTTTTTTTTTTTTTTTTTTTTTTTTTTTTCCGTGCGGAAATCCCCTCGGATACCACCTGTCGGTGGCATGTCGGACTCGAACCGACTAAAACCGCACGCCTTCGCCGGGTACTAATAGCCGGGGAACCAGGTATACCCTAGAAAGGAAGGCCCTGGTGCCCCGACATACCTCGGGTCATCTACAGACGAGTAGACGACCCCCGCCCCGTGTGGGAACCCCATGTTCCCTGTGCTCCCTGGAAGCGAGCGCGCTTCGCAACGCGCTCGCCGCCACCCCGGCCTGCTTCTGCTAGGGTGACAGATGGCCTCACCTGTCACCCCCAGGCCTGCGCTTATGGAGGACGAAGGTCGTTCTGCGACCTCCGGCGCCTGAGTCGCCTGCGCTGCCTGGCCCGTGCCCGGGCCTGGCGGGCCGGGAGAGTTCTAAACCTCTCCCGGTCCCGCTCCGCCGTCTCCTTCGCGAGCATAACTTGCTCGCAGAAGGAGACGGCAGAGTTCCACGCACTCTCGCTCCGCACGATAGCCGCAATCAGGCTATCGAGCGAGAGAACTCCCACTCCGATGGCCGCCACGAGGTCTCGCCTCTGCTCAACCCACGCCGGGCACTCTGCCAGCGTGTGGAGAGCCGTGTCCACGGTCTGGCCATCGCAGTGGTGGCACTCAGGCGTTGGCTCCTTGCGGATCAGACACAGGTGATCTCCGAAACATCCCTTCCCAGTGATCACCTGCGTCAATCGGTATGAGAGGGTCCCGTGACGCCTCTCGAGCCAATCCTCCATAACGGGTCTTACCGCCGCAATGACGGCGTGCCCGTATAGCTGTACCCTGCCACGCATCGCTGTCGCAAATTGTGATAGCATCGATGAGAAATTAAGAACAAAACTGAAAAATAGATAAAACAATCTTTGAAGCGATTCGTATATCGTTTTAAAATATGAGCTCAATCAGTGATAAACTTTTTGAGTTTTTGAAGCGTATACAAACCAACTTAACATTTTAAATATATAGATAAATTACATGAACAGACGACAAACAACCTTGAAAAATATTTAATGGTATTTTGTGTTGTAGGTCAAATAATATTTTTGGGAGTAATGAGTAATCAGAATAATACTGTTTTTCTTTAGTTCAGTATATTGTTTGTGTCCACGTAAAACGTCGTCTTGATTATAAAATAGGGCTCAATATGTTTTTAATATAAATAAATATAAAATTTTACTTCTACTTACAACTTTACACTTTACGCGTATTTCAGTACTGGTTCACTGAAATGAATGCAATATATATTAGGAAACGGTTGGTTATGGTACCGGACCAGTGGAATAGAAAATGATGTCTCGTTTTTTCTAAAAGATTAACTTCAATTTGCTTTTCCAAAATTATTTTTTTTACCGGAATATATAAACTTTCTGGTTGAAATTATTTAAATTTTACTTAATTATAATATAAATATAAAATAAAAGCAAATAAAAAGATTAAGATTTGATTTAAATTACTTTTATATTACTAGCAAAGTGATAAGTTTTTATAAGATAAACATTTTAATATATTAATTGACCATGGCTGGAATCTCAAATAGAATACCTCCTTTTAGCGTGGCAGAGCAATGTTTTGCCCCAAATGTGCTTGCTCGACAGGAGATTTTTTTTATTGCATATTACCGAGTGAGGTTACCTGAGTTTAAAATCTCCCTTCCCTCTGATCCTTGGGGGATAATCTAAGGGCGGAAGAGCATTTTGTGAATTTAGAGTTGCAGGTATACATGAGTGGGTGTAGTCACTTACCATCAGGTGACCCGTCTTCTTGTTTGCCCTATACCACAAAAAAATACCGCGTCAGGGGTCTATGGACCCCCCGTTGGCACGTAGTTCCTTTCACTTTTTAGTAGATGTTTGCCATAGTGTCGGGCAAAAGTTTTGTCACACATTTTTCGGTCTCGCTCGCTCAGAGCGTGCAAGCTAAGCGTACGTTCCCACTTAGATGGACCGTCTGTTTAAACGGAAGACGGCGGCCGGACGTGTGTGTTCACACTTAGTCGGACCGTCTGTTTAAACGGAACACGGCGACACTTGCACCAGCAGGCTCTGATCAGTTTGCGTTCAGTCTTCGTACACAATGGTCGACGATGACATCCCAGTGTTGTGGTGGTATTTAAGAAGAAGAAGAAAAAGTAAAAGAAAACACTGGGTGCATCCCATTCTACGAGAAAGATTTTTATCTGGAACATTTTAAATATTAATGGGTGAATTAAGAATGACGAAACAAAGCTTTTTAACTACTTCCGGATGTCTATTTCCTGTTTTGATGATAAGCGGGGCGCGGCGCGGGTTGCCGCGGGTAGGAGGGAGGCACATTGGTGCCGTCTCGAAAATTCGTTCACACTATATCCGATCCGGGCATTTAGACGGCTCTTCGCAGTGGCAAAACGTCCGTCTAAAAACCCGGATCCGTTCTCTTTCTCGGATCCGTCTAAATGTGAACATTGTCATATAAATTGTACTGCCACTGGCATATCCGTCTTTTTAGACGTTCCGTCTTAGTGGGAACGTACGGTAATTGTACTCGACAAATGAAGTGCGTATACCATAAACAGAATTATATCTTCATCAACATCATCATCATCAACAGCCTATAATAGTCCACTGCTGGACATAGGCCTCTCCTTAGAAAGGAGGTTTTGGCCTATTTAGGAATTATATCTTACTACGTACTATTATAAATGTTAAAGTTTGAATGGATGTTTGTTACTCATTGCGCTAGAATTACTTAACGTATTTGGGTGAAATTCGGCATAGAAATAGATATAGTCCGTAATAGTACACAGACTATTAGGTCTTTACCTATGAAATTGCCGTTTTGTATGCAATAAGTGAAAGTATTTATTTTTTCAAACTTTTTTATATCTGTTATTCGAAGTAATCACCCATGCAATCGATGCATCTTTGCCAACGCATTGGCAGTTTGTTTTAAAAAAGTTTGAAAAAATAAGTACTTTCACTTATTGCATACAAAACGGCAATTTCATAGGTAAAGACCTATTATTTTATCACGTGAAAATTTAATGATCAAATGGACATTAAAAATGAAAGTAAAAGCTACAGGTAAATTAGCTTGGAGAAATTTTTGCGTTTGTAGTAGTGTACGGTGTGTGGCACCTGCGGACAGCGTAAACTGGTTTATTCTGGTTTTGTGCGTGTTTCCACTTTCCACTATCAAGTGACGATTTTTTGTTTTAGATTGAAATATCTCGGAAACGGTGCGTCCTAGGCCAAAAATAACAAAAATTTTGACAACCCCGTAGACCCCCCGGAGTTTTAAAAACCTAGATGAGAGGAAAAAAAAATAATTTAAATATCGGTCTCTCCTCTTTGAAGTTTCACTTCTATCGTGTGTGAATCGCACACACACCTTTTTTTTATAAAGTCAAAACCTTTTTCTTTAAAATAAAAACTTGTTTTTATTGAAAACAAAAATCAGAGTGTTGCTAGGGATAAGTATAAAATTAAATAGTAATGTTAGGATATCGAAACATTTTTGTATAGGCCAGAACGATATAGTGGAAACGCGCTCTAAGATCTGAGTAATATACACACCACTATATATGCAAAAATTTCTCGAGACTAATTTCACTGTAGTTAATATATTTAATAAGTAATTTTCTGAGGCTTATGTCCAGCAGTGGACTATTAAAGGCTGTTGATGATGATGATGATGATGATGAGGGGATTTCCGCACGGAAAAAAAAAAAAAAGCGTATGCGCACCAATATTTTTTTGAAGTTTAAGTATGCCAAAACATCAAACAACAAACTGACTTTAGCATTTATAATATTAGTTAGATTAAGCTAACTCCGCCGCTCCTATACTATTTAAAACTTAGAGTGAAGTTTTAATTTATATGGATCTATTTTTATGGATTTTTTTTTAATAGGACAGAGTATTTTATAATAATAATATGAAATTCGAAAGTTTTAGCCAGTAGTATTATAACAATTTAAAATATTTAAACTCTAAAACCAGTGGCAACTTTCAAAACACTAAAGCAAAATAAACATTTCAAATGGTTTTTAAAATAGAAAGCAAATATTTCAGTGAGTACTATATCGAGATTTTTAAAGCGTTCATAAAATTACTTTATTACGAGCTAGAAAATGAATACTATTAATTGAACAGAACATAATTCTTTAATACCGATTGTCTGTAAGACCGTGATATAATAATAATATTTCGGACATCTGACACACAACGCCATCTAGTTTCCGCGATACGCGACTTCAGTCCATGAGGCCTCGGGTTTGATTCCCGGAGCGAGAAAAATTTCAAAGGGATTTTCTGATAGGAAAAAAGCCTAAGTTAGCCCCTATATAAACATCTACCTGGTAGTAAAATATTATCAAAATCGATCCAACCGTTTAGAAGATTACTCGGAACCAACAGACAGACAGACAAAAAATTTAAACTGGTCTTTAGGCATAAACATCGTGTGAGCATGAAAAAAACCTACTATTTTGACACAGACACAACAGACACTTCAATTTTATTTATTTGTATAGACGAGTTATGTTAACAAATGTAGTTCCTCGTTCTACATTGGAAGGTAAAATTAATTTGATACACATTTTTAAAAATATATAGAGTATATATACTACATAGAGTACATATTTAAGCATTTTAATACTCAGACAGATGAAACCTAACTTTTGCACATCAATAATAATTTAATTTATTTCAATTTGACTATGTTGTCTAAACTTTAGCCTACAGCCAACTTAGGCGTTAGTTATTAATGGGTCATAATAAATTAAAACTGAACTTATAATTCTACTGTCAAAACAAAATATACTTATTATACAAAGTGCCTCACTTTGTATAATGAGTTCATAAGAATTGTTTATTTTCGTTGTATCCCAGCTTTGAATCCTAGTTTAATATTTTTGGCGTTGGATCCATCAAAACATTATTATGTATTTAATACACAATGCTTATACCAGAAGTTCGGTAGAATTATGTTTATTTAAGAGTTGTTTATTTTTGGTCTTCACGGTTACTATTTATTTCAACTTATTTTATCAAAATCGCGAGTTTTATTTTAAGTCTTAATTATTGACTGCAATATTATTTTACAACTATCGATACTCATTACGATATTTATAAGAATGTTCACAAAACAGCGGTAGAACTATAGATTCACCTTATTTTCTAGATATAATTTACATGGTGAAAATACATTATTATAATATTATAACACACATTTCTAGCAAATCTACTAACATTTGCATTCCACTAATATTCACATTGATAACATTTTCAAGTCAAGATACGAACAAACAAAAAGCGACAGAATAGAGTACGTCATTGTAACCGAAGCTTTATGTCATTATTCAGGTTAAACGCTGTGATTTATCCGTAGCGGGCGTATTTCATCACCCCGAGACACTGACCGAACGTGACCGGCCTGCGCTCTGACCGATGACTTCCCGACACGACGGTCACGGCAAACATCGGCCTATGTACGTATTTAAGTGTTGTGTCAAAGCACTTTTATGACAGCCTTTATCACATTACTGGGATAAGGGTTACATAACTATACAAAATATAATCTATATAATCTAAAGCATAATACTTATCTATGCAGGGCACTTAATATTTTCGGGTAAATGTTTTTTTGGACCATAACATCTGAACTAACATTTCATTCTCATTTGGTGCAAATATTTGTTTGATATGCTTATCTGTACGTTTTATTGTGGGTATGCGGTGACAGTTACATATGGTGACAGGCCTGTTGGTTATCGACCCTGACTGCTAAGTCGGAGAACGTCGGTTTGATTTCAACCCAGGACTAATAATCGTGTGATAAGCAAGATCATTTATTTTGTGTCTAGGTGTATTTTATCTAAAATATATATGTGTCTAGAAATTACCATAGTACAGAATCATCCTAGGGCAACAGAGTACTGCAAAGAGAAGGAAGACTTGAAACAAACCCTAAAAAAACTCTGTAAAAGCCTATTTTTATTTCGCTCATGATGTTTATTATATCATCAGCAGCCTATACTAGTCCACTGCTGGACATAGGCCTCTCCTTAGAAAGGAGGTTTTGGCCTACTATACCACGCTGGCCAGACGGGTTCGTATAGGGTTTGTTTCAAGTTTTCCTTCTCTTTGCAGTGCTGTTGTCCTGCTTAGTTTGCTCCCTTAGTCGGATCTTACGACACCCACGGGATGAATTGGGGTGGTGACATTTTGTATTCTTAATCCGTCACCACACGGACCTGTTTATTATATATAACCTGTCAACACATCACACTACTCTTTTAAAATTTTATTCTCTATTAATTTTACTGATAGGCAGCAGCAGAAGAAAGACAGTTGACTTCTTCGATGTTATTCAATAAGGACAACGTTTTATTCTATTCAATTGTAATTGTTTGATAAGCAAAGAAAAACATTGCGTTATATACCACAAAGTTCAAACTGATATTTATACAAAAAGTAAAAGTCTAAATTTAAATAAGGATCATCGTGAAATCCATACCATGTACATTCTTCTTGCCACAAATGGCATTTTCGTTTATATGTCTTGTTCGGCCATACTCCCTTGGTATAGAAAGTTACGGTCACGTACTGGGTATGTATTTTTACTATTCGCTTTGTGACCTCTCCAGCACTCGAGCCTTTTTCGCTAAATTGGAAAAATCTTTCGGGTTTGTATTCACAGAAAACTTTTATGTAAACACTTACGCGTATCGCAGCGCTCTCCAATAAATGAAACCTTTTTACTTATTCACAATTTATTCTTTTTAAACGTATGCTTTAAAATGAATGTAATAGTATGTACCGTTTAAGTAATTTAGATCTTTTGGTGAAATGTAATACTTAATGTAATATTAAGTAAATTGCTTTATATATTAAAAAGGTTTGGCGGGTTGAGAGTTTTATACTGGTATTGTATAACCGTTATATAACCGTATATATATATATAACCGTTTTGATAATACTTTTTTTTAAATTTTGATCTAGTTTTCTGATTGACACTTATTAAGCGTATTGCAACATTCTTTCAGGGTATAATGACTTCTTATTAGCAGCTTTACCTGATCATTTGGGTTTATCCGTAGTAACATTTTAGATAATAATATATATATATATATATTCTACCACATACACACAAGGCCATCTAGTCCCAAACTAAGCAGAGCTTGTACTATGGGTACTAGACAACTGATATAAATACATATATACTTTTTTTTTTGTAAATACATACATATTATACATAGAAACACCCAGACCAAATCAAACATCAAATGTTCATGCACACAAATGTTTGACTTGAGCGGGAATCGAACCCGCGACCTTTGGAATAGCAGTCCGTTACGCAAACCACTACGCCATCCAGTCGTCAAATATGATTTTAGGTTTTAATTACAGTTCGTTACAGACTGTCAGACTAGGCCAGAACATTTTGGGATTATTACAATGGTTTTATAAAATAAAATCTTAATAAAAGTATAGGTACACTTATTAAACGAACCTTTGAATGATTTTACGTTATGTGTTACTAATTTTGTTTTAACGCATTTCCATAGACATATTATTATATTTAAGTCTATTGTGCTAATACTCAAAATCGAAATCCTTATTTCTGCTTCAACTGGCAACGATCCTAGAACATTCAAGGATAGAGTTAATAGGTCTTGGAAAAGCGTGTACCATCGTCATTGACACATTCCATTAGATGGGTTCTCAGCCTCTAGAATTCTCAGCAAACGAAATAAAGTAGCATAAATAGGCTGCTTTTTCACGTCGATGGTTTGTGAGAGCGTGGTAACTACCCGGTTCGAGGCGGCCCGATTTATGAGCCACTACTATTGATGTAGCTGTACAATCTTTTTGGATATTCTGGCAATTAGGTATAATACAAGTTATACATAGTTTGACTCTATAAAGCGTTGAAACTATCCAAGATCAATCAATTATAACTAAATTATAATTGTTTGATCCGTTTTGTTTGTAATTTACCTTGAAAATAGGATTTGACCTATAACCCTCTATTCGATTTCACAGCAATTCTATTAAAAGTTAAACCTATAACAAAAGAATCGAATTGCCTATATTTTAATAATAGGATCACATTCTAAAGGAACTTGTGTATGTGAAGGCACTTGAAAATGGAGCAACAGTGATACGAATAAAACAGTTTAATCACGCAAGCTGACTTGGCAATAACACACTGCAACTGAAGTGGCATACAAAATAAAACTCAAAAGAATTTTATTTAAAAACCAGCTTTTGAGTATATCATGCATATAGTAGTGTAGTATATAGTAGTATATAATTGTTTACATCTCCTGGACTTAAACTTAAAATTTAAAAAGGCCATATTTACATTCTATGTTAAATGTCTAGGCTATACTTACATAGATGAGTTCACAGAAAATTTCATTTGAAGTACTTAACTGAACTGTGTTTTTTCTATCTTTTGTGGGTTTGATACTCCTGAGCCCCTGAAAATGAGACCTTCTATAAAATTTAAATCTTATTTTCATGTATCGTGTGGAAATATCCATGACATATTACTTCATCAGGCCGGTGAAGTGGTTGTCTTGATCCTATTAAACATACATGGTGTATTGTCACAGAATCCTACTTGCTAGATGCTCAGGTGTAACATATAGTCCTAGAATCCCTATTATATTTATAAATAACCTATAATGTTTATAAATCTTGGCAGACCCGGCCGCCGGCAGCACAAAAAGCCACTCTAATGTGGAGTGCGATAGGGGGGGGATTCTGTTGTTTTGATTCAGATAAACGCACAGAACACATCAAGCTGGCGTCTTGGTAAAAATGCCTCTTGCCCCAAAATCGTTTTGCATTTTCCACCATTGGTGGTGGTGGCGAAATATATTTATGTGTATATTCATACAAAAATATAAAGATGTAGTATATATGTAAATATAGATCACAATCATTCAACTCATTCAGATACACTTTCTTTTCTTTGCTTTCAAAGTTTATTTACGAAAAAAAAAAATTGATTTGTAATGGCTTCCAAAAATTTCTTTACAAAATCCATAATACTATACATATATACATATTCAATGAGATTAAACTTCCTTATACAAACAACGTGTGACACGTGACACCACTGTGTAGGTTACACAAAAGTATCGACCACTTTAGTTCTAGTTACTAGCGCGATATACCAAGAACAGTAAGATTTATAGAATAAAATGCGACATCTAAGGGCAGTATCCCCGGGGACCGTTGTGAACATCTATTTCGTTAGTTTCCGCATAGTCACTGGGACGCGGACGGTCGTTTGTCATTTGCCCTTATTGAGGAGCAAATTTCAGTGACCGCCTTCTCCCTTCTTTTATCCCCGTGATATTTTCATAATCCATCCTGAAGGATACGTTGTGGGGATGTTGCCGCGTCGTTTGTTGACGCATCTCATATCTTTAGGGTAATCATCGTTTGATGTAAACGAGTATTTTGTAGCCGAGAGATAGAGATTTGAGTATTTGTGTACCTGATTTATGATGATCAGGCTTTATTATTTTGCTACATAGCAGGAAATATCCTTTCGCCAAACTTGGTTTGAGTTTTGTTCTCAAATTGTATTTCAGATTTTTATATAGTTCGCAGAAAAATGTGGTGAAAATAACTAAAAAAAAGAAAAAGTAAAATATACTAGATATGTTATATAGTAGACATACGTTCGGCTTTATACGAAGGTCGAATCCGAGTCGAATAAAAAACAAGTCAGTTCCTGTGTACGAAAATGAAATGAAACGACGGACAAAGGTTTTTCGGTGTCGAAACACGACAAAAAGATGTAGTTCACATTTTACTTGTCCACATACTCCCATTGCATTTAATACAGATACGAAAAATGGCAATAGAAATTAAAAATTGAATCGCCATAAAGCTGTCTGATGTCTTCCATACGATTTGTCAAAGTAATGCAACATCGGCAGCGTTAAGTGAAATAAATAAAGATGATAACATACCCTAAGGCAATCGTTTAAAGGAAGCAGAGCACCATTTTATGAAGGCGAAAAATCTCATCATATATTCTCGGCATGTTTTCTTTACCACTCTACGATCCATAGAGACGGGACGATAAACAAACTACTCTATTGCTCCTCCGCTATATCGATTTGTCACACGTCTATGATTAAGATTTATGAGTATAATAATAACGTTTTTAGATCAATGTTGTATGATAAAACATTAGTTCGTTTCTGATAAACATGAGAGTAGGTAGTAGGCAAGTCCGTAAAGACGTTAATTTTCTGATCATTTTATTAATAATAACTAATAAAATATTACTTTAGATTGATGAATAGGCACAAGGAATCCAGGGAAACACATCAAATCCAGGCCTGTGTATTGCGTAGGCGCATGCAAGTGGCAAGGACTTAACTGACTGGTGATTGTAAATTTTTGCAAAAAAAACTTTCAGTAACAAATTTCGATGATTCAAAAATGAGGAGGAGTTGGTATTTTGTGCTTCTTTGATACTCCCTGGCCTGCTCTGTTATTAGAGTTTTCAAAATAGAACGTTATCTTCGTATCGTATCGTTAAGTCAAGACAGGTCAAGTAAATAAATTTCAGAATTGTGATTAGTGGTTTAGTTATCTCGTTGCTGTAAAGTGTCTTTACCAAGAATCCGAGAAGAAATCTGATTTGAATTCTTTAGACCTGAAAATTTTGGCATTTCCTGAAATAATAACAGATAAGAATTTGAAAGTATAATTTAGTAGGCTTGAAGGAAAGAGAAGTGAAATGTGTAGGCGCGTGGGACGTTATCGCGCTCAAGTCTTATTTAAAACAATATGGTAGACTACTTTGTTATTCTATTTAAAAAAGGAATGTAAAAGTATAATTTAAATAAAAAACATCTGTACACTTTAATTGGATCTCCCTCCTCTTTAATATTAATGAATGAATTTCAGTACTGAATCTGAAAAGAAAACTAGGAAATAAGGGCTTTAGTGCACGGCCTTATATTATTTCAAATATTACGTACGAGTAACGAGTAACGATATTACCCAGTCCGTAAATCGATGATAAAACCCGCAAACCTACTGTTCATCACCTTAGTACTAAACCTCTGTCTATCTGTATAAGGGACCGAAAAGCTAGTATAACAGTTTTCGGTAGAATTTAAATCTTCTTTCAGAAGACCGCATTTAGTTGTGGTAACTGGGAGAAATTGTATTTGGCTTTTTGAGTGTTTTAAATATCGGCAGTTGCCTCATTTTTATTTGTAGTCAACATGGCTGGAATAAATCGAATCATATTAACTATTCCT
Organism: Arctia plantaginis; assembly: GCA_902825455.1. Taxonomy (NCBI): domain Eukaryota; kingdom Metazoa; phylum Arthropoda; class Insecta; order Lepidoptera; family Erebidae; genus Arctia; species Arctia plantaginis. The sequence continues at coordinate 843,210 of CADEBD010000393.1, read as the reverse complement.
TATATACAAAAAAATATGCCGCGTACCAAACATTTTAACAGGCACCCATTGGCGGAGTATCGGTTCCTGTACTGCGTAATCCTGATTACATACATGACGCTTTTATACGAAGTGGGCTATCTGTATAAGAGTTACTCCAAGTTAACAATATAAACTACCGTTTTGAGCCTCATTAGAAAACTAGCTTGTGCCTATTTGAAAAGCGCTGCCACTAAGGCAGCGCTAGGGTTTGATTCCGGACAGAACAACATTTTATAAGGTTTTACTGAGAGAAAAAATATCCTAAGTTACTCCTAATATAGACAGCTGCATGGTCGTAAAATATTATCGAAATCAGTCCAACCGTTTTGAAGATTACCCGGAACAAACAGATAGACAGAAAGACAGACAAAAAACATTTAAACTGCTTTTTATGCATAGGTATCATGCAAATAACCGTGTGAGCATAAAAAACCTATTATTTTGACATTACAAACAGACACTTCAATTTTATTTATTTGTATAGAAGATTATGTATAATTTTTAAGTATTTGTAAGTTAAAGAAATTTTGTTCTAAGGGTACATTTATTAACATAAATCAAAAACATTCTTATATTTCGCTATACGAAATAGGACGACCTTATGATGAAAAGAGTGTCACAAATCCACGAGTTGATATCTCGTTTATTTACGATTAAACCAATCCTCCTTTTTAATTTGAGAACAATGAAGTGAAATGAAACAGACTTTCGTTTGTTATTAAAGCCGCGTTTGTTATTATTAAATGGTAATGAAAATACATTTTTTGTGATGTAATCAGTATTTGTGAAATAAAAGACATGAAAGAATTTATCTTTGTGTAATAAAGTTGTTGAACTACATTAGCATGCATCAAAGTAATTAAATTTATTAGGCATTTAACCAGGATCAAGGTATAAATAGTTGTATGGAATAAAAAGCTTTCAAAACGAAACAGACGTGTTTGACCTATCCTGACAATCTTCTCTACTAATGCTTTTTTTATCCCGATAGTTAAATATCTTAATAAAATATATAAGGAGAATTTTTTGGGCGCATTTTGTAAGCAAACCTCTACAGACAGAAAGACAAAATTTGAAATATTAAGTATTTGGCTAAAAAAATTATCGTATCTCTTGACGAGCTTTAATGTTCGCATCAAAAGTAATTATATTTCGTATTTTACATTAGCGGTTTTACCAAATAATAATAATAATATTTTTATTTTTAAATACATACATTTTATAGATAAATTACACCCAAACACAGAACAAATGACCGTGCTCATCACACAAAATTTGTAGGTGGCAATCAAACCCACGACCTCAGGCTTAGCAGTCAGGGTAACTAACCACTATACCAACAGACCCGTCAAAATAAAGTAAAGCACACTCACCTACATAGGTAACTTTTGATAACTGTTACTTTTCTACTACTTTTATTTTTAAATAACATCCTTTATCTTAAAACATATTCAAACAAAAATGGCGATACCACTTCTAAAATAAAAATACACATAGAAACATTTGTTATTAACAGAATAACCACTTTCCCTAAAACAAGATTTAAGTGAATTAAAATTCAAGCTGTGCAAAGTAATGTGTAACAAAAATAATTTTACTTTAAGAAAATTTATTTTTATAGCCAAACAGAAAAAGATCCAGTTTTCATTTGTTCTTGATACCAGACGTGAAAATACATATACATAGTTTAAGAAATGGATAAACTAGTGCTGTTATGATTATAATGATTATTTCAAATGTAATATTGCCGTACTACTGTGTATGACCACTGAAATAAACACGTGTTATTTATTTGTGAAACTACCTTCAAATAATTCTGATAAAAAAATTGTATTTTACTGAACAATTTTGGACCTCAGAATTAGTTTCCAACCTAATTGCTTAGATGAGTAAGAGAGATAAAAGGTTTGATCCCTGTATTTAGTAGGTATATGATAACGTGAAATCAGAAATTTGAGAAGTTAAAAGAAATATCTGACACAAGTAAACTATAAAATGGCTGATGTTCAGCAGCTTGATCAAGGACTTGGTAGGTAATTTAAGTAGATTACATTCTATGGACTACAACCGTGACTACAATTTATATGAAACATTTCTATGTTACATATATTTTGGTACCCATGGTAATTACTTATACCTACCATATTATTAACGATAAGAACTCATCCATACTTATGTAGAAATGTGGAAATGTGTTCGTTCATTTATTTGTTTATTTGTTATGCATTCACACCTAAAGCACTAAACCGATTTTAACATTCTTTCACCAATAGAAAACTACATTATCAGCGAGTTACAACAATTTTTAAATATTTTTCTTTAATTACCAAAGAGTGTGTTGCCGCTCTAGAAACTAAAAAAAAAAGAGAATTTGTTTTTGACAGTTTGAGTGATGTTGATGTTGACAGTAAAAGGTGATCACAACCTTTATTAAGGTATGAGTATAGAAGTGAAGTTGAAAGCTATCTGAGAACTTCTATCCTATCAAAAATTGTATTGTCACCATTAGAGCAGTAGACAACGTTAAACAAGTACTTTGTATGCATTACGTTATTAGTTTGTCTAACATTCTCTCAGCCAACACTATACGACTAAGTAGAATTTCAGAGGGTTTTCTCACATTTACAAACGCATTATACGTAGTGGTACTGTTATGGCTTTTATTGTAACTGATTTGTTTCTACATCCCCGTAATGCGATATCTGTGTGTGTCTTAACAGTCTTGTACTCTTGTAAATCACCAGTATAAAAAGTTTAAAGTTGTAAATTAAAGTTTTAATACAGTATTAATAATACAACATATTTATTTTTAGTAAAGAGTAAAGCATATTCAATTATGTATTTCGAAAGTGTAAAAGAACACATGCACGAAAAACCCACCAGGCATTTGAAATGTTGCTGCATTAACACAGATTACAAATCATACTTGTCAAGTGTGTAAGTGTAATATTTAGATGATGTGAGTTTTTTTTTTTTTACGTGTGGAAATCCCCTCGGACCGTCACCCCGCCGGGGCTCTCGTTCGGCGGAGCGGTGTGTCGGACTCGAACCGACTAAAACCACTTGGTGTGCCCTCTTTGCGCTTCCAGTTTAGGAGGGGTCCAGGTAGCTATCTCCTTCTGGACCCCTCCCAGTGCCGGCCCGCTCCTGGTGCGGGTTCCGTCTCAAATTGACCTCTCTTTAGGCGGCGTCCGGCACACGCGGACGCCGCCCCCTCGCGGCTGGCCAAACTAATGCGGGTGGAGGGGAGAACCCATCCCGTCCACCCGCGGCCACACTCAGGGCGGCATGAGGCGCAGGTGAGCGTGCCTCCGCCGCCCGGTTCGCCGGCGGCGGATCAGGTCCGAGTGGAGGTCGTCCTCCCGGGCCTTCTCCGCCGCCTTCTTCTGCGAGATTACCTCCTCGCAGAAGGTTGCGACCGCGGTAAAACAACTGTCGCCACCGGCCATGGAGCGATTTATGGCCATGGATGGATGACTGCAGTGAGGGCCCGGCGCTGCGTCGCCCATGCGGGGCAAACCGCCAGCGTGTGCTGGGCCGAATCCTCACTGCAGTCGCAGTGGTGGCAAGCGGGACTCGATTCCCTCCTAGCGACCGAGTACAGGTACTTTCCGAAGCAACCGTGCCCGGAAAGCACCTGCGTCAGCCGGAAGGAAAAGGTCCCGTGCTGCCGCCCCGCCCACTCGGCGATGACCGGCTGGAAAGCCTCCACGGCGGCGAAGCCATTTTTAACACATTGAGACCAGTCCGTGCCTCGGAGAGCACGTTAAGCCGTCAGTCCCGGTTGCCATATGAACATCTGTGGCAATCGCTACGGGTAATTGGAACCCTATGAAGTTCGACAACAGTCTTTCCGTAGAACTTCGATATCGCCTAGTATTTGGGTTGTGGTGGTGAGATGGCAGTCGCTCCTCTTAAAAATCGAAGTTCAGCCGTATCGTAGTAGACTTATAGCCGACCCCAACCTAATTCGGGAAAAAGACTCGAAAGAAGTTTATGGAAATGTTCACGCTATCATCGGTAGGGCATGAACTAGATTTCAAATTACGTTACCAGATATGTACTCGTACTCGTATATATTAGTCAAAGTAAGCTAAACTTTATCAGGGTCACGTTCTAGACTCAAAGAACTTAAATAAACGTAGCCACGTTTATTTAAGTACTTTTAGTTGTTATTGTAGCTCAATTTCTTACTATGATTGATATATAATTGTTTCGATATTGAGAATCTGTACTCATAATCTGTCTCATAATCTGTCATCAAAATTTTTATTTAGTTGTAGTTTGGAAGTTGGAAACTATATCTACCAGATTTATTTCAATAAACGGTAAAGTGTTCCTACTTGTGACGTAAATTAAGTAAAGAAATTTTAGGCATGGTTTCAGCGTAATACAATAAGACTCGATCATTTTTATTATAACGTGTGTTATTTTGAATTCTAATATTTTTTTTTGATATGATATCAATATTTCTATTCATGGCACACGGGCAGTAATTGGTAATTTGTAAAGTGCCTTGCGCTCCGATGGTTTTGTCCATACTTATTTATTAGCGTTTACCCTCGGCTGCGCCCACGTGTATGTGGTATGTATGGTTATCGCGGTAGCCTATATTTAGCTTTCAATTGGTATAAGAATTTTCAAAATCGGTAACTAAAAAAATAAATGATGTGTGATATTTGTTGAGTGTTTGGTCAAGAATTCGTTCATAATGATGGCCTTGTGCGAAGGCGCATGATCGTGGTGCAAAATCCAAGAATTTTCTTTCCACAAATCTGACCTTTTTCGTCGAATTTGCTCTCTTAATTGCCGCATAACGCTCAATTAATATTCTTTATTTACCGTTTGACCTTCTAGCAAGAATTCCGAGTGCACAACACCGCGATAGTCAAAGAAAACAGTCGTCATGACTTTGACTTTTGATCGACTTTGGCGTGTTTTTTTTTTGGTTTCGGTTCAGTTGAAAGCCGCCACTCCGAAGCTTGTTGACTAGTTTGCCTACCCACTTCTCATCACCAGTAACAATGCGTTTCATGAAGGTTGGGTCGGAATTGACTCGTTCTAGCATGTCCTTAGCGACTCTCATGCGATTCAGTTTTTGGAGAAAATTCAGGTCATTTGGGACTAGCCGAGCGGTAACATGTTTCATACCCAAATGATTAGTTAAAATGGTATGGATCGACTCGTGAGATACAGAAAGTTCGGCGGCTATCTCTCTCAAAGTTGAATGAGGATTTTCAGTCACTATTTCCTTCACTTTTGCGATGTTAACTTCAGTTGCAGACATTGATGGCCTACCAGAACGAGACAAATCTTCCATCACATCTCGACCGCTTTTGAGCGCTTTGTACCACTCATAAGCACGTGTTTTTGATAAAGTCGATTCACCGTAAGCCTTCTGTAACATTTACAGTGACTCTGAACACGAATTTCCATTGGCGATGCAAAATTTAAGACAAACTCTTTGTTCGATGTTTTTGTCCATTACCTGTTTTGCTATGGAATGCTCTCCCTCTCGAGATCAGGATGGCAAAAACTCGGCAAACCTTTAAACACCTGTTGCGGAAACATTTTTCAAACACCTTTTCAGATCCATCTTATTTTTCTTTTTTACTTTCTCTTCTAGATTTTATTATGTGGATAAATATATATCTGTGTATATACATATAATATAATTATATGTATGTATAGGTGCATATGTATATATAAATACTTATGTATTGTATGTGTTAGTTTTATCACTTATTGTATATGTATTTTTTTAAATATTCTAATGTAATTATTATAAGTACTCTGGGTATATGATATCCTATATATGCTATATTTTTCTTTAAATCACATTTTTAATTTATTTTGTGCATCTAACATGTTTTGACTCTGCATCGCCCTATGGTTGCCTGGGAGAAAATGCCTAAGGCATTAAGTCCGCCTTTGTCACATTTGTGCATAAAGTGTAAATAAAAAATAAATAAAAAAATAAGACTAAGGGCGCAAAACAACGCAGGACACCAGCACTGCAAAGAGAAGGAAAACTTGATACAATCCCTATACCAATCCGTCTGGCCAGCGTGGTATAGTAGGCCAAAACCTCCTTTCTAAGGAGAGGCCTATGTCCAGCAGTGGACTATTAAAGTCTGTTGATGTGATGTGATGAAATAAAAAAAAAAACAAAACAAGGGTAGTACACACTAGATATGATATAACTAACAACAACACTGTATTTAATATAAATAACAGATGCAACTCAAACACCGCGCCAAAATGGCAAACAGTTGTGCCAATCTTACAACAAAAAAATATATTTTAATTTGGAACCATAAACAAATCATCCATTCCCGATACTTTTTGACTGAATGTATTATTATTATTGCGCTAGCGCAAGACTCGCGAAAGAGCCAATTAAAGAAAAAGAAGGTCGTAATCTTTGTTAAAAAGAATTTTCATCGATTTTAATGCCATTTATCTTTGTCTATGACGAAATCACAATTACATATGAAATCGCTGTGACTAAACCCAATTATTTCGTCAAATGAATATGATTTTTAAATCATATTTATGTATCTAATCATATTTATATATCTACTTTTAAGTAGATATATAAATAGGTCACGAGCCGACCTATTTATATCGAAGTATAACTCTTCCACTCTTCCGAAGCAAGGCTCTTCCAGTCATCAATATCATAATCTTTAAACATCTCAAGAGGCCGAAAAGAATATCAATAAATTGTACACAGCTTTCTTCCTCCTCTAATAATTATTTATAGTAATTTTTGTTTCATTGTCGCAATGTGACATAATAAATATTTAGACTTTTATTTTTAAAACTTGACTGACCAAGCATTTTCTCACATGCATTTTGCTGACCTTTTTACCCTCTTAGTAGTGAAATTTTCAAATGCTCATTGTTATCGATTAATCATATAAGGAATATGTCCTCCAAAGTTCACGACTCTACACGGTTCAGACTGTGTATTCATCTATCAGTTAGTCATTCCGCGATTTCCCACCACTGGATGATCTCTATCTAGTCATTACAAATAGATAAATAGTCAAAAATACGAAAATATCACTGAAAATAATTATGTTACTAAAATTGAAGCTCAAAACCACTCAGTATGAGATCCGCCTATCAGAATGTAATAGAACTTAAGCCCATTGTAAGCACTATTCCTATTAGCATAAAACGGTCGTTTGCAACGCAGAATGAGTGGCGTTCAAACGTACCCAACTTTTTACTCCTGTCGGAGCTCGTAAATTGAAGTAGGCATCCGGTACGTGAGTAATTCCACTGACTTCGGACATAGTTTTTGTTCAATATGTTGAGACCTTGTACATTCTTCTATCATTCTACCATGCCAATATAACCACCGCTCCTATATTCAACACTGCTTCGTCTGTAACCTATTGGTGAATCAGTGAAATTGTTTCTCAATACTGAAAAAAAAACAAATCAATTTGTTTATCAACTGTTTGTAAAATTAAATCCACGTAAGAGCAATAAATAGAGAGCACGACATAGATGGTTGAAATAGAGTGGATTATTTCGGTCTGACAAGGGTAAATAACCGGGACAAATAATTATTACATTTATGTCAAAATAGTTAAACCATCAACCTTTGAATTGATGGATGGAATTTAAGAGAGAGTAAATGTAATAATTTACATGAACACCTTTCTAAAATGATTGTGTTGTTTGATTTAAATTTAATTAAAGTACTAATTTTATTATTTTCACTCATATTATTTTTCACTATTTAATTATACAGCATCAACTAACATAAAAGTTTTTCAGTGTATCCTGTAAGTTTACATTGTTTTAATTGCAATAAATGAATAAATAAATGATGATGCGATCGATAACCACAAAGACTGATTTGAATTGATCTTTATTATTGGCAAGAAGTTCCTTATGGAACTGATATAGGGTCCCTCTTTGAAGGCTTTAAAAAAAAAGGATTTATTTAATTTAAGACTTTATTGTCACTCAAAATGTAAAATGGTTCCTTAGGCAACCACTCGGCGCGAGAGTGACACGTAGACTTCCGTGACCAGCTCTAATGTCAAAAGTGCTGAGTAATGTTTCTGCGGCCATGCCTGGCTGTAGATGCAGGTAGCATATTTGGGTACAGGAGAAGGTTATAACACCTCCCCCCTTAGAGTGAACTTCGGGGATGATAACAGAAGTTAACGCTTAAAATGAGATCTTTAGATTTGAAACAGGGATTTCTTCCATTTTCTGTTCCAATTCATGGTGTTTGATTTCAGTTTATTCTATTCGCGGAAACTATATTTGCGTAGGTTGCTGCCGGGTTTACAAAAAAATAACACACTTTTATAAACTAAGTCTGGCCAGCGTGGTATATTAGGCCAAAACCTCCTTTCTAAGGAGAGGCTTATGTCCAGCAGTGGACTATTAAAGGCTGTTGATGATGATAAACTAAGTAAATAAAAAGGATACAAATTAAATAAATTGTAAAGAGTTTTTTCCTCCTTTAATAATATTTTATAGTATATTTCGTTTCGTTGGCGCATTGTAACAAGATAAATGTTTGGACTCCGATCTTTTTTACTCTCCACCAAAGCTTTCCTTTCTACGGTACACAAGGTTCCCCTGCAACTGGTACCTGGAGACGGCATGCGGTTTTTAGTCGATTCGAGTCCGACATAACCACCCCACTTGTTGGTGGTATCCGACGGGAGTTCCGCACAGGAAAACACATTTTTTTTATAAAAGTGTGGATTTAAAATTCAACGTAGCGTAGTACGATTTATTACTTTATTTTTGTATTACGTTTCGAACATTCGTAACATAAAATGATTTTCGAAATCGTGGAAAAACAACTTAGATAAACAAAACTACCCCAGTAGATAAACAAAACTACGCTAGATTCTAGTTTGAAAGATTTAGAATGGTTAAGAAAGCTTTATATGAAATCTTTTTGTCTACGATAGCAATGACACACCGTTGTTTAGTAGCTGTTCTAGACATCGGCTCTCAACCGGCAGAACTATGCATGAACATCTTCGTAACAAAGAGAAAAGTTATCTATTCTCCTGGAGCAAACTTGTTGTAAGACTAAAATACTGATTTATTATTGGTTTTTTAACCATAAGATTACAATCAATAGAATAAAGAAGAAGCTTTTTTTGGAATGAGCTGTCTTAACTACCAGATATGAAAATTTACCTTTAACCAGCTGACCCGCGGCAACTTCATTTGGGTCTCTAGAAAAGGAATAATTTTTTCTCGTTTTTGCAACATTTTTCATTGATACTTGGCTCGATACTTGCTTACTTCGAAGCAGTAGTTCCTGAGATAAGCTCGTGTAACCAATCAAACAGACAAACCCTTCATCTTTAAAATATTAGTACTGATTAATAGCAAAAGTTAAATATTTTTTACAAAAAAAAATGTTTCAGGTGATTTTAGTTATTTTTTATGGATTTGCAAGGCGCTTTTCAGTTTTCTCATGAAATGAGATGTACAATTTCACCTTAAATAGACAAAGATTCTTAAACGTTATTCAAGTGATTGTGTTTAAATAGGATAACACCAAATTAAAGAGCAACAAAGAAGAAACAATTTTCATTACTAAACAACTGATAACAAATAGTGGGTAAGGTTGAAATAACACTCCAAAACCCTTTTAACTATTTCACTTACAATTGAGTTGATAAAAGTACCAAAACCAAAACAGTATAATTTTTGGTGAAAATCATCTGTTTTGGGTAGATAAAGGTTACTTAGCTATAAAAATAGGCAAGAAAATTGAAAAACACTCTTTTTAATGAAAAACTATATGTTGCAACTCGGCTAGAGTCAAAACTATATAACTTATTTGTAATAATCTGCTGTTTTGGTTAAATAAACTGTCCCTAAAAATAGACAAGAAACTTCATAAACGTCAATTTATTTGTTAACATTAACAGTTGGTAATTAAAAAAAAAAAACAGTAAGAGAAATTTTAGTGGTTCTATTCGATAGATATAAACATTATTTTTGCTACTGATCTATTTAGTATAAACTGTTGGTTATAACTCCACTAGGCGTGTCCTTCGACCACTTTACGACTGCAATGTTTACCATCCATAATGTTTATTGTCCATACAAACTACTAAAAATAAGTAGAATTGCTGTGGTCGATAAAGCTTGCCTTAAATAAACAATTTGGTCGTAGTAATGGAAGTCGGGACTGTTTTATTACGTTTGCTTATTGTATATTAACAATTGATAGCAACGTGGAACCATGAACTGTACTATTGCCTACTGATTCTACTGTGTACAATGTAGTCTCTGTCTTCCAGAGTTATATACCACCACTCTTGATATAGTAATCAAAGAGAGGGACATTTTATTCTCGCCATTAGACCATGGCGCAACTTTATAGAATATGGAAGGCTAAAAACATCTCCTACACTGGCTAAAATCTTGTACGCACTCTGGTGTTCACCATATTCTTGTACGGCGTGGCGACGTAGACCCTGAAGAAAGCCGATCGTGACCGTATTAATGCATTCGTGATGTGGTGCTGGCGAAAGATGCTAGGTATTTCCTAAACTGCATATCGCACCAACATTTGACACGTTGCAAGAGCTCAATCTATAGATAAGGCTTTTACTTACTACTTAAAGGATGACGGCAACTTGGAGAAGTAAAAGGGCACTGGCAAAGTGGAAAAAGACTATCAGGTAGAAGCCCGACCCGTTAGACTGACCAGACCAGAAATTTGAAAAAAATATTACCCTTAAGGGAGGAAAATTAAGAGATAAATAATATAGTTTATTTAATTTATTATGATGTAGGCGCATTAGGGGTACTTTAAAAATAATAATTTTGTACGGAGTTGAATTATGAAGCACCTTTAAAATTACTTTTGCTTGCTTACTTTGTCTTTTTTTAACTTTTAAATTTATTTATGATTACAAGATACAAAATCACTATGAAGTAGTGAATTTCTCACCTGTATCTAATAAGCAAATAGGCATTACACGACGTGACAGGCTGAGTTCAATCACACCTTTTGACTGTATATGACATATGTACTAGTATATAGTATTCATAGGTGATGGGTCTATTGTTATAGTTGTGTAGTACGGGATGGAGCTAGCCATCCCGTACTTCACAACTGCGGCTAAATATTTTATGTTCTAAAAACCCGCAACATACGCCAGTTAATAATAGTTTGGCGTATGTAATCTAGTCCAGTCATTATAGTAAGTTCACCTCGGAATTCGAGATACCCAGCTGTCTGTAAATACTTATATATTGACACCCTAAAAGTTGTCTCAAAACCTACATATGGTAGGGTGTAAGCAACTATTAAATTTCAAGGTCAAAAGTCACAAAAATCGGTTTATTGCGCTTTTTTTTGGAAATATCTCATTTCCTATGGGTGTCTGCTATTTGTATTCATTAGCAATATTGTAGAATACAAAATTCTCTATAAATTTTGTTTAAAATTTTTTTTATACGGTGAACCGTTTTCGTAATAGAGGGCGGAGAGCGCGCGGTCACAGCATCACTTCAGGTCAACCGGTGCCTCCGGTCGAAAACGCGCCATATATAGTTGATGAACTATCGATAAATCAATGATTATAAATAAAAATTGTTCGTCCAGAGATTATTAGAGAGTGGAACTCCAACCTTATTGGCAGTTTATAATGCTCCGAAATCTGTGAAAAGTCTCGATCATCTTCGTTATATGCATTACGTCAAGTCTACAAAACTTAATAAACCTGTGCAGCTTTCAAATATTCCACCAACAAGTGCAGCTGCTCATCAACATTTCAACCGTGTATATTATCAAGTTCAAACTTGGTTAGGACATGATTTGGAACCCCAGGTATGGGGTTGGACAATGCGAAATGATTTTCTGGAGCCTATCATGACAATTTTACCACCTGCTCCAGAAGATTTGCTAAATACAATTTTCTGCAACTGCAAGAGTGGTTGTGGTTCGCGATGCGGATGCAGGAAAGCGGGCTTGCAATGCTCTTTAGCTTGTGGCCAATGTAATGGGCAAGCTTGTCTCAATGCTCTACCATATCAGAGCGACATTAACGAAGATGGAACCTTTGACCCCGAAATCATGGAAGAACTTGAGACAAATGTCGTTGAAGACGATAATGAAGACCAGTTTGAAATTTACCAGCAGCCAGAAGACGACGATGAAGAGGAAGAAGATGATTAAAATTATAAATTCTAGTTTTTGTAACCTTTATTCCATTTTTTTACTTTCAATAAAAATAAATGTATTCAATGATATTTTTTAATAAAAAGATTAATTCATAATTTATTTGTTTTTTTTTTCATCATGTAAAAAGGTATTAATATTAATTAGGTTAAAATTCAAATATAATATTATATATTTTCACTAACAATTCTGCAATTACATGGGCAGTTAAGTGTTGTTAAATAAATTAATACTGAATAAAAAGTGGATAAGTTAGGAAAAAAATTATAAAATATAATATAATAGTTAATAAAAATTGACAAATATTTATAATCATTGATTTATCGATAGTTCATCAACTATATATGGCGCGTTTTCGACCGGAGGCACCGGTTGACCTGAAGTGATGCTGTGACCGCGCGCTCTCCGCCCTCTATCTCGAAAACGGTTCACCGTATAAAAAAATTTTTAATCAAAATTTGTAGAGAATTTTGTATTCTACAATATTGCTAATGAATACAAATAGCAGAAACCCATAGGAAATGAGATAATTTCAAAAAAAGCGCAATAAACCGATTTTTGTGACTTTTGACCTTGAAATTTAATAGTTACACCCTACCATATGTAGGTTTTGAGACAACTTTTAGGGTGTCAATATACAAGTATTTACAGACTTACAGCTGGGTATCTCGAATTCCGAGATTCTTACCTAATTTAAGCTTAAATGACTAGACTAATCGTAGTTATACCATACCGGTCAAACAATCGCGACTGGATATCCCTTATCTGCGTGTAAATGTATTTTGTTCCTGGCACTTTGTTTGCTGTATATTGCGAGAGCTAAAGTGAATGTAAAAAGTATATAAAATGTTTTCGTAAAATCTGAATACGAAGTATAATATTGCAGTATAATAGTGTGTTGTATTAGGGATTGTATGACTTAAGTAATTTTCGTGAATATATATCATCACCGATCTCATTAAAACAAAATACCAATATTCTAGAAGCACGATTCTCGCTGAGAATTTTATTATTATTTCTTGTGTTCTGCCTTCCGCCTTTGAAGTTAGAACATAGCAAATAAAATACAAAAGTAGTTTGGTACAGCTCGCAATGCAAAGCAATTAAAGCTTCAGTTGCGGTGAACTGGGAAATGAGCGAAGCGCAGTTCTCAAATAACCTGACCGACTAACCATAGGTGTGACGTATTTTCGTCACACCTGTGGTTTATAGATGTTCATTATAAATATATAACAATAATAATCATGATTTATTGTGTATCGAAGTAATTAGAAAGAACCAGTAAACAAATATTTGAATTATTTAATATAATTCAGAATGTAAAGTTTATAAAAGCTTATTAAAATTCAATGCGGACAGTGGACTAAACATAACAATAGTATACGCCGGAGCTATTTTTCTCTAGAAGCTTTGTATTCAACAACTTGAATAAAGCTAACCAATATTAAGTCACTGCTGCATTGACAATCATCATCATCACATCGTCGCATTGACAAATAGTAACAAATTTACTGAACACGTTCGGTAATTCTGAACCTTGATATTCTATTTGTGAGCATTTAGTGGTAATTCGTAAAAAAATGTGATTCGATCCGTTTGACGATTAGTTCATAATATATGTATCCTCGAAATTTTAATTATTGACTATTTATTTAACTTTACTGAAAATCAATTTTCTTGCATTACTCAATACTATTAACCTTTATAATTAAGATATATGGACATAGAACATAGATAAATAACAAACATTAGTATCACCTTTCTACAGTCTATTTGTCCATCCAAAGGTTGCCTGTAAGAAATTGCTTTTTAGCAATAAGGCCGCCGTTTGTACATGGTCAATAACTTGATATACTATTGTATTTATACATGATGTACACTAAAGCTTATTCTATTCTTTGTCACCGACTTCATTGAGACTATATCATGAATGGTTGTAATGCAGTATTCTTTATTCCTTAATTTTTACCCTTTGGATAGAAGAAGAAGAAAGTTCTTCCAATTTAAATGCGACTAAACGGAAAGTATACCCCTCAAATATTTTTTTAATAGGTTGATAAATTGCAGAGTTCTGAGTTAAAAAATTTAAAAACATAGAGAAATTTAAAAGCAATTAGAAACCTCCTCTTTTTTCTTAAGTCGGTTAAAAAGTAAAAACCTTTTGCTTATTTTTCCGGAGGAGGAACCGAAATCATCAGCTGACAATGTTTTTCGTTTATGTACCGCTTCTTAAAATAACAGATGAAGATTGAATTTCAACCAAAATTACATCTACTAATTTTGTTTAGTAAGATTTTGCATAACGGAGTTATACTTTCAAAGTAAATTAGTACAACACTGACTCTTTTTGTTTCCAGTCAATTGGTTTATGGTTATTCTTCCCTTAATTGGACACCGCTATTGTCATTTATTTTCTGAAGTTTGATCATTAGATACTTTTAAAAGGAAATGTTTTTCTCTATAATTTATATTTTAAATGACTGTATTTTATATTTCAGTTTTATTGTATATACTAAGCAAAATTTTATTTGTTACTGGTTAGTTTGCTGTAATGTACCTCACACAACATCGATAGTCAACAAATAAAATTTTGCAACACCTCTTAATGAATCATCAAAATCAATCACTAGGATTCTTTACTTAAATAGTTCGCACAGTAAAAATAATTGTTTATTTTAAAAGCTCTATGTGTCTATCATTATTTTCCCTTAAGCCTCACTTAATTTTAAAAATAATTTACCTTCTTACTATTTTTACTTATTTACTATTACTTTTAATTGCTTAAATATGTATATCTTATTTTTTATCCTCTGTAGTGTAGTGAAACCTATGTAGAGAAACTACTGTGGCGTGTTCGAGGTGATATTCATAGGTGTGACTAAACAACCTCTGTTGATAGATTAAGGAGATAGATTAATTTTAAAATACTAAAGTTTTCACTTTAGAGGTTGTCGCTTATTTTAGAAAAGGTAGGGAATAGTTAAATGCACATGAATTAATTAAAGACCAGACGGAATTTGAAATTTAGATAATATAATACAATAATAAAGATATATAGGTATATAGCATTGCTTTCTCATTGCAGATTGTTGGCTTCTACTCGTATACCTTTTTGTAATGTGGGTTTTTCGTCCAAGATTTAATTAATTAGGCAATGGACACTAAGTTTGTGGGTAACTAATATGATTAATTACTAAATATTATGTCTACTTTCTATATCAGTGTATCTTAGGTACATAGACAATTAGCTCTCATGACGTAAAAGCCTCGCTAATAAATGGAATTACGACAGTTCCAAATAGTGTTTTGTAATAAAATTTCATAAAGCTTTTATAATTTTACTCCACTTAAGATAAACTTAAGATGCACTTAAAATACTCTAATGTACAGACCACTCTTAAACTACATCCGTTCAAAATATGTTGATCACATTAAATAATTAACTTATTAAAACAATGTGCATACATAATGATGAATAGTAATAAACTGTATTATTACCCACGACGGCACGGAGAAAGTATATGCGTTTAGGGTTAGAGATGTTTGTTTGTTTATTCATTTGTGCAAACCAATGTTGTCATTTATCTCCAAAACTAATAATCTAATTTTGATGCGGTTTGCAGTAATGGATTCGTGATAGATTGGTGCGGTTTTTAGATAGGTTTTACGATGATAACTTACTAGGGCCGCTGCAGTAAACATTTTTCTTTCGTAAAAATGAGAAAAATAAGTACTAGGAAAACCTTCGAGTTTGGACTCATTTGATTTGTAATGACAAAAGCTTCCATTGGCTATAAAATAAAACCCAGAGAAATTAATGGAGTTTGTTAGTAATAATTTGTTAATTTACAGTTTCGTTTAGGTGGGAAAATGAAACACACAGACTTAACGTATTTAACGTCTTCTCTACCGTTATCTCTATCTTCTCTTCTCTTTGACGCCTATTATAGAGCTGCAAAAGAATATCCATCGGGGAGCATCTTCTCTATTTCAATTTAACTAAAATGAAGATATCTTGTGTTACATTATGTCGTCGTAAAACGTCGTCAATAGTTATATTCACGTTACTATAAAACTGCAAAACTTTAGTTCATTAAAATGCAGCCCCAGCGGATATTCTTTGGTTGTCTATGAAGTTCATAGGTTGTTGAACATTATGCTATTTATTATTGACACATAAAGAAGTGCTATGAAAACTAATACTCCATTGTTTATTCGACCGACTTCACAATAGATTAACTTTATTATAAAAAGCTTTATACGTTTATTATCTTTCGTTACATAATCTGGTTAAGTCGGGGGTTTTACATTATTTAATTCTTTTAACCTTCGTGGTTTTAAAAAAATGAAAAAGATTTTTATTTATTTCTTAATTTTTCACACTTAAAGGTGGAATCGAGTCATAAGTGATGAATCTCTGATATAACAAACATAAAAAATGCAAGCGAATTCAGAACCAAAACCTTTTTTAAAATCTATGATATGCCTTTGTTCTTAAAGTTTATAATATTTCAGTTTGTAAGACTACAAGGAAAAAGCACTTTAGTACTTGTTAACAAGCGATTACCGACTATTGAAGTATTTCCAGCAGATTCCATTATAACATAAGTTCATGAGTATTGGCTTTAGAATTATCCGCCATAAAGCTTAACGATGAATACCGTTTTTATACTCACTATTAGGTCGGTTCAAGTATCTCTTTATATTCATGCGAGTACGTGGAAGTTTCGTATATTTTTCTTTGTGAAGTGTTTTTATCCAGCATTATACCCGATAGCATCACAGTATCTCGAAATGTTGGAAATTAATTCACTATGTTTGTATTTTGTAACTTTAATTTTATTTGTGGCAATAATGTATTTTAAAAAGAGTCAAAAGTATGCAGCTTTGGAGCAGTTTTATCATTTTATTCCTGTGGCGGTGGAGACCATGGGCATCTGTAGTGCTATCACTTAGAAATTTATAAAGGATCTTGATGCAAAGGT
This sequence comes from Arctia plantaginis, assembly GCA_902825455.1. Classification (NCBI taxonomy): domain Eukaryota; kingdom Metazoa; phylum Arthropoda; class Insecta; order Lepidoptera; family Erebidae; genus Arctia; species Arctia plantaginis. The sequence goes on along the minus strand of CADEBD010000393.1, from coordinate 826,008 downwards.
TGGCCATTGCCATTCAACGCGGCAATGCAGCAAGTATGATGAGTACCTTTCTGCCGGAAACGATCAGGGACGGGTTAATTCAATTTAAACTCTGTGTAAATTTGCTCTTTCTCATGCTTGTGTCTGTAATATGTTTTTTAAACAATTACAACTTACCATGTAAATAAATATGTTAATGATTCATTTCCTGAATCAGACCCATCGTTAAGAAAATGATATCTCTCCAGCAATCCAGAACTTGTACACAATTACGACAGATGGCAACAAACTGACTCCAACTACCATCTATCTCAAGAGTCCTAAATAAGTACAGAAACCAACCCTATTCTTGCATTCATAGTGTTGGAAACGCTTATTGCATTGAAATAGTTACAACCCATTGTAATTTTAGAAAACAGCAATGGCTACATTTTTAGAAATTTACACATTTAGCACAGGAGTCTACTCTAGCAATGAGTCCAAAGGTTGTTAATACTGGTTTCGATATCAAAACCTGTATTTTAAGAAAAATGAGAAAACACACATAATAATATATTCTAATCAAAACTTGCTAACACCAAGAATATAATCTAACCGCTAAAATATCTTCTCTGGATTAAAGTTGCTAAAAATAACGAATTGCATACATTTTTCTCGGTTAGTTTAAAAAACTGGGTTGGAAGAGAAAAATATCATCGATTAACGCTTATCGTTTTCTTTTGTAATAAAAGGGGAAGAAAAATTGATTCGGGCGTCGTCAGTCAATTTGCTGATCGGGAATGAAGGAACAATCGGATACCAAACGGTTTGATGGCAGCGGCTAAAACAGATTACAGCCGAGAAAGCCGAAGATTGCTCGTAAAACTTTTAACGATCGCACTAAATTACAATTGGGGTGGAATAAGTTTTTCGACCTATTTAATTTATTGTCATGGCCACAGGCTATGTTTCTGATATCAAAAACATAGATTTTCTAGTAATAAGACTGAAATAAAAAAGGGGCTTTAAAAATATGTGTTAAAACTGGTACATCTATCTGCTACAGGAATTCATCAAAAATCATTCATCAAGAATCATTTAAAAAAATATTCATCATTACAGCAATTTGTTGTAGACACAATTAGTACCAAGTATAGTACCAAGTTTGGTAGAAATAAAAGAACATATGTGGATAGAGCTGCCGAAGAATAGAGAGACATCCGATAAGTTCACACAGAATACGATACACGCTTATTCTCTGTAACGCACAGTCAGGATATGCAGAGAGCTACTTAACTTACCTTGCACACAAAAAATATATTGAACTAATCACGCTATCTCTCTCTATAATTTTTTTATTTAAATGTATACATTTAAATGAGAAAATGATTATTTAGATCCGCACCCACATACTCAAAACTGACAATACCAATAGTCCACCCAGTGATAATAGATTCATCATAACGTGATTAAGACAATAAACAACGTGATTAAAGTATTTTCGATGGCCATGGAAGAAGAGCGGAAAGATATCTGTTAAATATACACGGTCCCATTTTCGCCAAATGAATAACGTAGTTACAAATTAACGCTAATAATAAATCAATATATGGTCCTCTAAGGTGCTTAATTTCAGTCTGAGTCCATTATCACTACATAAGCTGTGCCCTTTTTTCTTTTTTCTAAAATCTCTAGTATACTTACAAAAGAAAGATTTCATAAAAACACATGCCACAGATTTTGTTGCTCCCATGTGGATTTGTTTCAGAATTCTGTTATTTGTACGATCTTAAGCGGAATCATTGTGATGGGAAAAGTTGAAAGTAGGCTAAGGATTGAAAAGTTACGAAATAACTCTCAAAGAGACAATAAGACCAGAACGTTTTGTAGATGTTTGTTAAAGCTTTTATGAGAATGCGGAGTGCTTTTGTTTTTCATACTTATTCCCATATTGTAATTACATTAAAAAGAAATCGCCCTTTTCAAAGCACGACTGCATTGAAAACGGCGAATTTTTTTTAACGTTCTTGTGCTCTTATGTTCATTAAAATATGCATCATATGCTTTGACTACGAAAGCAATATAAAGTTAGACCTAATATTACATTTTGCTGACGTATCTCCAGACCAAACTTTTCAAATAAAAGTAGAGATTCAAATCCAATATAAATACAAATTAGAATTCAAACTGAAATCTAGAAATTATTGGTCACATAGAAAGTCTGAACCTATCATGTAACTACGATGATTCAAAAACTAAACTTCAAGTAGTAGCTTCAACAAATACTTTGACAGCTTAACTTCTGCATTGATACATCATAAAGTTATGCGTACAGGGGCGGGCGCAAGAGGTACAGAAAAAAACAAACGTTTAATCCGGACATAGAAACTTCCCGGGGGATAAAAGCTAGTTATCCATGTAATAAAATTCGGGAGATACATAGAGTTCAGAGAGACAGAGAATCGTCTGTAGAGCTTGAGGCTTGCCTCTAGCTCTATAGACGATTCTTTGACTCTAGGGTGGTGATAGACATCAAATACAGAGGCAGAGAATCGTCTGTAGAGCTTGAGGCTCGCCTCAGCCATGATGATAGACATCGAATACAGAGAGCTAGAGAATCGTCCGCACAGACACATAGTCACACATAGACACACAACGAACCACCGAATAGCCACATATCATAACTGCCACATATAGTCTTTTAAAACTACGATTGAGAGTGTTTTAGTAGACACTCCTGACTATAATGTCGTAATCCATGCAAGTAAAGTTCCTGCTGGAGAACACAGAGGACGATATAATGCGCCTTCCACGAGTAAAGTAGGAGTGGTGATAGCTGGACAGCAATTTGACAAAAGAGATATTGTGTTGCATAGTCGTGATGATAATTTGCAATAAATTTCAGAGTAACACAGATCTTATTAAAGCTTACAATATCCTTTGATGCAATAACTTGAAGATGATGGTTATGCCATTAATGTTTCTCAAGTTGACGCAATCAGTGGTGCACCTCTGCGTAAAACAGTGTCATGTATGAACTACTGTTGCTGTAATAATTTCAAGCCTTTGCTTAGATATGGAATGTTAACAAACCAATAACAAACCAATACTTGGTCGATCAATATGGGAAAATTAAATCTGAGAGATTGGCCTCCATTCATCATAAAATATTAACACCAATTTAACTCCACAAGATAGATACAATATAGTTAACAGAGTTTTCCATTTAAAAGTACAGAAACTCCTGCACCTCAATAACAAGTCTCATATATTCGGTCCGACGCGCGGTCATATGTGCACTATAGAATGGCAGAAACATGTACACCTGCTGGTGTGGTTAGTAAACAAAATTAGACCAAATCAAATTGGCAGCGTTATTTCAGCTGATTTATATAATTAATTAATTAAAGAAGAAGATCCTGTCCTGTTCTAAATCGTAAAGAAACACATGGTACACGGCCCTTGCGGAACTTTAAACCCTAATTCTCCACGTATCCGAGATTCCAAATGCAGCAAAAAATTTGCGAAGTCGTTCCAAACTAGCAATGACGAATATCCCAAATATCGTCGACGATCGCCAGAACAGGGTAAGCAAAGTGCCACCGTCCGAAACCATGATATTGATAACCGATGGAGCGTTCCCTATAATCCTCTTTTTTTGAAAATCTTTGATGCCCACATCAATGAGAGTTGTGCAGTTCAATAAATTAATCCAATATGTTACTAATAACATTAATAAAGGTAGCGATCAAGCCACTTTCAGCATACAATCACCAAATGAAGTGAAAAAATATCAGTCTGGATTTCATTTAGAAAATGGACAAAGAGTATTATTCACTGAGAACAATATACATGAAGTTATTAATAACCCGTATTAACGGGTTACCCCCTATTAACAGCATTCTTCAAGTTATGTGCTCAAGATGATTTCGCGAAAACACTGACATATGACAGATTTCAAATAAAATATTATACATGGAACCAGAGTTCTAAAACCTTTCAAGGCACTGCAACTACTGCCACAAGGTACTGTGGTCAATGGTTTCCTTGGAGTAAAAAACAGATGCTCTTGGCAGAGTCTACGTGACTCATCCCAACAACAGCGAATACTTTGACCTGAGAATGTTCCTGCATGTTGTACAAGGCCTGATATCTTTGCACATCTGAGAACTGTACAAGGTGTTATTTACAATTCTTATCAAACAGACGATTCTCACTGGGAAAATACATTATCAGAAGCAGCTATTTAAAGTTCAGCTACATCATTAAGATATTTATATGCCATCATAGAAGCGTTTTGGAAAGTAACTTATTCTGTTACTCTATGGAATAAATTTCAAGAAAATATGGCCAGTAAAATTCTTATTCGGAGATGGCGAGAGTTAGTTTCAGATGATGTACAATATGATCAAAACATATTTGACGAAGCATTATTTGAATCGATCAAAGTAGTGCAATTACTTTTGGGTAAATCGATCAAGGATTTTGGGCTGCCGATGCCAGCTAATACTAACTCAGAGCTAATACTACTAACTCAGATTGATGATGAACTGAGAATGAAGGAAGAATATTTTTTCTTGATACTCCAGGAGGTACAGGAAAAACATTTATTTACGCAAATATACTACTCGGTCGTACTGTTCTTGATTTGGAAAAAGCTGTTAATTTTCCTACAGAATTTCTTAATTCTTTGAATCCGTCTGGACTCCCTCCGCATAAAATGGTGTTGAAAGTAGGTTGTCCTATTATTTTATTAAGAAATCTCAATCCACCTAAACTTTGAATTGGCACACGTCTGTTGGTAAAATCACTAAAAACTCTCATAATAGAGTGCACAATACTCACCAGATGTGGTACCTTTCCAATTTAAACGCCTACAATTTCCGGTTAAGATATATTTTACAATGACCATTAATAAATCGCAGGGTCAAACTTTCAACGTTGCAGGCTTTTTTTTTTTGTTGACGGGGTGGAAAATCCCTTCGGATCTCCTGCTCCTCGGGGCTAGGAGCTAGGAGTATGTGGTGATTCCACTAAAAACCACCCCGACGACCGGCCTCAGGTGCCCTACTCTGGGAGGACCCGGACCATGTTATTTCAGGTCCTCCCCGAATTGACACCATGCCTAGTCAGGCCCTATCCCAGGGGAAAATCACTTCCCCCTCAATCGCGACGTGGCGGCCCAATTTCGTCTTAATGCAATCAGGCCGCCATCCTATCCCCTACCGCAACATTCAATCAGCGACCAGAGGTCCCCACTCTCTGGCGGCCCGCGGCCCCGTCGGCGGCTGGTATGGTCGCCGACGTCCTCTACGCTCAGGATCGGCCCTCTCCCGATCCCGTTCAGCGGTCTCTTTCTGGAGCATTACAGCTTCACAGAAAGAGACCACTGCGCCCCATCCCTCCTCACCCGCCAGCATGGCAGCAATGATTGCTGGCGGGGACAGGTCTCTTCCGATTTGGCCGACCAGAACTTCGCGTTCAGACGCCCATGCGGGGCAGTCTTCCAGCGTGTGCTGGGCGGAGTCCCAGTCGGCTGCGCAGTGCTGGCATTGTGCCGTCTCCTCGCGTCCGATACGATTCAGGTACTCACCGAAGCAACCATGCCCAGTGAGTACCTGCGTCAGTCGATAGGTGACGCGACCTCCCTCCCTACCTACCCAGGCTTCGAGGTTAGGCAGAACAGCGCTGACAGCGCGTTGGCGTGCATTCTGTGGCTGTTCCAGCCGCACGCGAGACTCCACCAGTGCATGTTGGTGAGCGTTCCGCCGCATTTCGAGCGCGTCCTGGTCTTCCCCGCTCTCACCCCAGCGGATCGCGCGAGTCTGGTCATAGACCCTCGCATCCATATCCGCCAGGATATCAAAGGGCGGGAAACGTTCCAGGACTGTCGCCGCCTCCGACGAAATAGTGCGGTACCCTCGTACGATCCGAATGGCCGCTATCCGCTGCGCTTGATTGAGCTTAGCTCGGCAGCGGGAGGAGGCCGATAGGCGCTTGGCCCATATCGGCGCTCCGTAGAGGGCCATGGATGGTATCACCGCACAATAGAGGCGGCGAACTTCCTCCCGCGGACCCCCTAGGTTAGGCAACAGCCTCTGTAGGGAGCCCGCCACCCCACGAACTCGGGGGATCATCCGCTCGAAATGCTCCCCGAAGCTCCAGCGGCTGTCTAGGGTGAGGCCAAGGTATTTTATGTGTTGGCCATGGAAGCCATGCCCCCCAGCCAGTACTAGAGTATCATCTGCGTAGCAGACGACGTTCAATCCTGAGGGAAGGCTGGTCCTCAGAACGGCATCATATGCGAGGTTCCACAGAAGTGGTCCTAAGACCGATCCCTGGGGAACCCCGCATGTGACTTCCCTTCGACATTCTTCGCCGTCCCGACCCATATACGATATGGATCTGTCGCTGAGATAAGCCCCGATAATGCGTCCAGCGTCGACCGTCTCTGTCGGAAGCCAAATTGGTTGTCTGATAAGTCGGGGCCCACTCGCGACAGGTGCTGGTTGATACGGGCGGCGATAACTCTTTCAAAGAGTTTCGCCACCTCGTCCAGCAAGCATATCGGTCGGAACGCCGAAGGAGAATCTGCAGCTCTGCCAGGTTTCTGGATAAGTACCAGCCTGGCTTTCTTCCAGCCGGTAGGGAATACGCTATTACGGAGGCAGCTGGTAAACAGCCGCCTCAGCCTATTCCCTAAGACCGCCAAAGCGCACCCCCAAGCTCGCCCCGGAATCCCGTCAGGGCCCGGTGCGGTGTTGCGGGCGGTGAGTCGCTTCACGGCTCGGTCTAGCTCTTCCTCTGTCACGTCGAAGTCGTCGGACCTCGCAACTGGATCCGACGGTGACGGGGGGCGTGAGGGACTACTCTGGACCCTTGGGAAGAGGGTATCTACCACTCTTCCCACAAACTCTGGGTCCAGGGTCTGCGTCAGCGGGGGGACCCACGGTCTGAGCTTGCCCAGTACAAGTTTGTAAGGGCGCCCCCATGGGTCCCTGTCCAAACCCTCTATGAGCTCCTTCCAAGACCGAGCCTTGGCTTCCGCGATCGCAAGGCTAATAGCCTTTGCGGCCGCGCCGTACTCCCGTCTCCCTTCAGCGATCTCCTCGGCTGTAGCTCGCCGTCGTCTTCGGGTTCTCTGAAACTGGCAGCGGGCTCTCGAGCACGCTGTGCGAAGTTGCTCGAGTTCCGGTGTCCACCAGTACAGAGAACCTCTCCCACCCTTCGGCCTGACCCGTGGCATCGACGCGTCACAGACGTCAGTCATGATGCCACGGAACCAGACAGCCTGCGCTTCTGGATCGGACAAGACCTGTACTTCCTCTTCCTCTGGCCAATCCGCGACGATGGCTGCGGCGATGAGCATATCTCGGTTCAACCGCTTGAGGGCCCATCGTCGCGGAGGGCAGCTACTGCGGCGGTCCGCGCCTGCGCCCGGGTGGCGAATGGCCACATTGAACACGATGTGGCGGTGGTCCGATAAATTGACCACCTCTTCCGCGACCCTCCATCCTGACACCCGGTCGATGACCGAGGGAGTCGTCCATGTCAAGTCGACGATTGACTCCCCCTGCCACCGCACGCAAGTGCTGACCGAACCCCGATTCAGAATGCCGAGGTTCAGTCCCGCCGCCCACTCGATGAGTGTATCTCCTCTTACGTTGTCTAGGCGATCACCCCACTGTGTGGAGCGGGCGTTGAAATCGCCCAAGACAAGTACTGGACGAGACAGGAAAGAGCAAATGCAACTCCTAAGTCCGTCCAAGTACGCCTCGAACACGGGGAGGCCGCAATTCGGAGATATGTAGCAGCCCACAATGACCATGGGGCCCCACTCTACTGCCACAAACCCCAACCCTCTCTGAATAAGGGTGCAGTGGAGGCCGTTCTCCACCCCTGCCAAGTATATGGCGGCGGTGCCGTCATCCGAACCAAACCACCGGGGGTGATCCGGGACGTAGTACGGCTCCGCCACCACCGCTAGGGCAACCGACTGCTCCGCCAGCGTCTGCATAAGCAGGTCTTGCGCTGCGCGGCAGTGGTTTAGGTTGCCCTGCAAAACTTTCTGGGGAGGCGCGAATGTTAGGCCTCCATTGCCTCCTCTGCCGGACGGGTATCCGGCTGTGACGGTCTTGTGCTCGTCAAGGCTTGGGCAGGAGCCCTTTTGTTTTTCTTCGGCGGAGAGCACTCCTTGCTTCCCAGCCGATGATCCGCGGGTCGGCCAAGGTCTGAGCAGACCGGGCACCTCGGTGCTATTGCGGTGCATGTGCGCGCTATGTGGCCTGTGCCACCGCACGCGTAGCACCGCGCGCCACGGTCTGTCTCATTGGGACACTTAGCTCTCACGTGTCCCATTTCGAGGCACCGATAGCACTGCAGCGGACGAGGTGCTAGTGCCTCTATCCTGGCCGAAACCCATCCCACCTGCACCCGTTTGGCGTTCGCAATTTTGCGGACCGCCGCAAGTGGGCAACGGACCCAGGCCGTGCCTAGCCGCGACGGGGAGGCACGGATGTCTCCGACTTTGACGTCGGAGATGGGACAGCCCCCCGCCGTTGCTATCGCCTTGGCGACTTCGGCTTGGGTGATAGACTCCTCCAAGTCCAACACCCGTAAGTCTCCTGTCTTGCACGGACGCGCAATAATAGCGTCCGTGCTGGACAGTACCTCCCGCAGGCGTGCTGCCAACTTGTCCGCTAAGGCGGCGCTACCTTCGCCGGGTACCTGTAGGATAAGGGCTCCGGTCATGGCTCGTTTGGTGCGGAGCCCGCCTGGGATGCCAAGATCACCCAGGTTTATATTGGCCTTTGCGACCTCCATCAGCCTAGCTATCGACGTCTCCGAGCCAGGAGGCACGGAGAGAGTGACAGCCGCGGCTGTGGGAGGCCTTGGCACAGCCCTTTTTTTAAAATGCGACGCCGGAGGGGCAGCAGTACGCCCCGCCGGGTGGGTCGTGGCTGCCGCCTTTTTCGCGGCCTTAGCTTTGCTCTTTCGGCCAAGAGCTAAGGCCCAGGTCTCCCCCACCGTCGGAGCCGCAGATTGTTGCTGCCTCATTGCCGCAGAGGGAAGCGGTACCAGTGTCTCCTGGGTAGCCGGCTCCGGCTCCTCGGTCTCCTCTTCCTTCTTCCCTTTTTTTTATTTTTGGGCGGTGTAACGCCGTTGGCACCCGCCGCCCCCCGACTGGCTATCGTTGGGGGAGACATGGTGTTCCCTCCTGGGTACTGCTCTCCCAACATCTTTGCCCGAACCTCGGCCAATACACGGTCTAGTGTGGCCCTGTATTGGTCTCGGTCCGGAACTGGGCTTGTCTCGGGCTGAGTCACTGGACCTCTGCGTTTGTTCGGAGTCCTGGCACTGCCGATCTCCTTTCCGGTTCCCGCAGGGGGTATTTCGATAGCCTTTGGACCCCCACGGCGGAGTTTTCCTATCTCCTTCTGTAGGGAGGCCATTTGGGAGCGGAGTGCCTCGTTCTCCTGCTCTAACCTCCCTACTGCGTTTGTCAGGACTGATGTGTCAGCTCTCCTGAGGAGTTCCGACACACCAGCCCTGATGGTGGTCATAGCCTCTTTGGCGACGGCTCTTTTGCCGCCCCTGGGACCGTTCGTTCCTAAAAAGGCCTTTTCAACCGCCGACAGAGACTCCTGTATTTTGGAATCTACATTGGCGGTTGGTTGACCTTTTAGCTCCGTCGCAACTTCTTTTGCGCGGGACTGCTCTCCTTCTGAGGCGATTGGGGAAGTGGACAGACCTGTCGCGCCTTCGCGCTCGGTCTCCGTCCCGGTTCCACTCCCTTCGCCACTTGCTGCGCCCCTCCTTGGCCGCGCAACCTTGGTGGGCCGGCTTTCTTCAGCCGAACCCTTCGGTTTGCGCTTGCGGGCCTGGGATGACCGCAAGGAGACAGAGAAAAACGACGAAGCGTCGCTATCCCCGGAATCCCCTCGCTGCCACTCCATTCCTTGGCCTTCCACAGGCTCTGTTGTTGGGCGCTCTATTATTGGCGCTCGCCTACTTCCTCGTTCGCCCGACTTGGCGTGGGAAGACGATGGACTCGGCGTTCTGGGGCGCACAAAACTGGACGTGTGCGCCCCGGTTGGTGGGCCCGGACTCGGACATCGCTGTGCACGTAACTGTGCCCCCCCCAGAATACGGTGGGCAGAACACTCCGGTGTCAACCACTGAGGTTGAAGCCGGAATGCCGAGGGATTCTCCGACCGCGGCGCGGTCGGTACCCTCCTGGGGTATCATGTTTTTTTTAGTCACGTCCATTTTATTGTTTGCTCTTAAGCGTGAGCTAACGCGTTGTTGCCCTAGCGGCTGGGATACCCCCCCAGCCGTTAACCTATTCGCCGGGCTCCCTCAGCTTGGGTTAGGGGTACTTTTTTATAGAGGTTTTCTTCCTCGCGGCCTTCTCTCCCCTCCTCCCCGTTCGAGAAGACCCCCGCTCCCGATTGCTCGGCGTTTACGGGTTGGGCCGATCGGTTGCCGGAGTTCGGCAGTGACCGCCGCCAATTACTCCATGCGGAACTTTTGACGGCAATCCCGTCGCCCCCATGAGACGTCGTCTTCCGACGTAACCCTCGCACGTGCCCTCTGCGTAACAGAGGGACACGTGGAGAGATAAGTCTTGTGGTAACCCTACCCTTGTGGTTTTTATAGAGGTTTTCTCCTCTTGGCCAATCTCCTGTCTAGAAGAAAGACCCCCGCTCCCGATAAGTCGGCGTCTGCGGGTCGGGCCATCCGGTTGCCGGTGTTCGGCATTGACCGCCGCCAGTTGAAATCTCTGCTTAATGCGAGACTTTTGACGGCTGTCCCGTCGCCCCTCTCGTAGCCGTTAGGCCACACTCCCCGTGCCAGGGACCACATTGGCCGCGCCAGTAACATAATGTCGCGTGTACCGCCTTCCGCGTGCGACGTTTGGTCTTTGGAAGGCAAAAATTCGGTTAATTTGTGCCTTAACCGTTTAAATGTGTTCCATCCTTGTCAAGGGGAGTGCTAACCGTCTCTCCTTTCAATAGACACAACGTTGCAGGCTTAGATTTGAGAGTTGAGTGTTTTTCACATGGCCAATTATATGTCGCTCTTTCAAAAGTAACCTCTAAAGAAAACATGTTTGTATTGTCTAATGACAAAAAATCTGTGAACGTTGTATATAAAGACATTCTGTAGTATATTTAGTATCAGCATTGCACCATTTAACAATAATTCACGATTTCCATTTTAACAATAATTACAAATCGTATAATGATAAAATACATAGAGTTTAAAACACGCAATTCCAAAAATATAAAGCCACCCGTTTTATGTATGACAATTCTTTGAATGGAGTTATTTGTATTATGTATTTTCCATTAGTACAAAACAATATTATAATGAAAGGGATCACACACTATTAATCATCGCGAACAAAGGCCGTGTTTAGTTTAAGTTCCTTTCAGAATATAATTACTTTCTTCGAAGCGTTTATTATAAGCAATTTCGTTAACTTTAGGAAACTTACGTACATTGTTACGATAAACAAATACTAATACTACAGGAAATTAAATTTGATTCAATAGCTAATTTGTAATGTTTTACTTAAATCTATTTCGTAATATGTTTTACGGGAAATTAAGGTACCTATTTAGGACTGTATAATAGATTGGAAGGAATTATTTATTTCGAACTCTATTTTTGATGTTAGTAGTAGTAGATTAACATTTATTGCAACCGTGCAGAGCAACGCTTCAGCCCCTTTTTTTTTTCTTTTTTTTGTTCCGTGCGGAAATCCCCTCGGATACCACCTGTCGGTGGCATGTCGGACTTGAACCGACTAAAACCGCACGCCGTCTCGGGTACTAATAGCCGGGGAACCAGGTATACCCTAGAAAGGAATTCCCTGGTGCCCCGACATACCTCGGGTCATCTACAGACGAGTAGACGACCCCCCCCCCCCGTGTGGGAACCACATGTTCCCTGTGCTCCTTGGAAGCGAGCGCGCTTCGCAACGCGCTCGCCGCAACCCCGGCCTGCTTCTGCTAGAGTGACAGATGGCCTCACCTGTCACCCCCAGGCCTGCGCTTATGGAGGACGGAGGTCGTTCTGCGACCTCCGGCGCCTGAGTCGCCTGCGGTACCTGGCCCGTTCCCGGGCCTGGCGGGCCGGGAGAGTCCTAAACCTCTCCCGGTCCCGCTCCGCCGTCTCCTTCGCGAGCATAACTTGCTCGCAAAAGGAGACGGCAGAGTTCCACGCACTCTCGCTCCGCACGATAGCCGCAATCAGGCTATCGAGCGAGAGAACTCCCACTCCGATGGCCGCCACGAGGTCTCGCCTCTGCTCAACCCACGCCGGGCACTCTGCCAGCGTATGGAGAGCCGTGTCCACGGTCTGGCCATCGCAGTGGTGGCACTCAGGCATTGGCTCCTTGCGGATCAGACACAGGTGATCCTCGAAACATCCCTTCCCAGTGATCACCTGCGTCAATCGGTATGAGAGGGTCCCGTGACGCCTCTCGAGCCAATCCACCATAACGGGTCTTACCGCCGCGATGACGGCGTGCCCGGCGCTCGGTTGCCCGAGTCGTTCCCTCCACTCCCCTATGATGACCTGGCGGATTTGGGATTTCCGGTCATCGATTTCTCGAATCTCGTGGCATCGACCCAACTCCCGCGCCTCCTTGCGCCACTGATACAGAGCCGCAAGGGCTCTCGCCTCCAGGTCCCACGGTGGAGTTCCGGCCAGGAGACTCGCCGCCTCAAAGGAGATCGTGCGGTACCCCCTTATGATCCTGAACGCTTCAGCCTCTAGAGTGATAATAGGTTGTAAGCAGTTCTTTCATTGATTTTCAAGGAGCGAGGCTGATTCTGAGGAGAGGAACTGAAACAATTGTGTTGTAGATGTCCATAGACGACCGTAGTAATTTTCTTTTCTTTCTAGGTGACCCGTCTGCTGGTTTGGCCCCCTATACCATAAAAGAAAGCATTTTATAACGCTCAGATAATGTAAAAAAAAAAAATGAGTGACATGTGACCATAGAAATTATTTTGTTTCTCAGCTTAGTGGTCTTTCAATGAACACACATGAAACAATATAAAATATTATGGGGTGTTTAGACGCTTGGCAAGCCTCGACAAGGGTCCACAAACACTAACGTGGTGTTTGGTTTTTTTGCGTGAGCTTTTCGTCGATCGGTTTTTAAACATAGATCAAAGGAAGCTTGCGACATATTTACATGTTATTTTTTCACACATTTCCTCATAGCTCAATTTGGTAATAGGTGAGCAGTCCGGAATCAACATTAAGTCTCGATGTTTTACTGATTAAGCAGTTTAGTTTAGCAGGAGGGCTAGAGGATTTTTTTAATTTATCGTATCGTGTGTGTGTGTTTAACACACTAACACACTTGTAAGCGTGTAAATGGCATCAAAGCGTTTGTAAATGCTTTGAGCTTGTAGACGTTTGCCAAGCCTCGGCAAGCGTGTAAACTATGTATTAGGACTTTACCTATGAAATTGCCGTTTTGTATGCAATAAGTGAAAGTACTTATTTTTTTAAACTTTTTTATTTCTGTTATTCGAACTAATCACCCATGCAATCGACACATCTTTGCCAACGCATTGGCAGTTTATTGATGCCCTTCTTGTAAAAATCAGCTGGACGGGAGGCAACAAACTCTTCAAAGTCTTCTATGAAATTGCTTTTTTTTAATAAATACATCGCAGCAACTGCCAATAACTTAACAATATTTTGAATGTTGTCGGATTTTGATTTTTTTTTAATTTTATTGTAACATGCCTTGATATATTTACGCATACGTAAATTACAAAATTAATTAATTAACGAAAATTTAAATTGCCTGACATTTTGACAGAGCCGGGCCTGTGCTAGAGCGGTCACCTTTCTATTAAAATGTCCCAGAAAATGATTATGAAAATATCTGGTTTGTTGCACATGCAACGTGACATGCAGATACGATGATTTTAATTTCCATAATTCGAGAAATATAATAAAATCGTTGTTTTCACTTATGCCAAAATACACTGCTATAAATTTCAACAGACCAAAGACTTTATTTAGTCTTTGTTTAGATTATGGTCACTTAACAATTGTTTTGGTAACACACGTAATTTATTTCTTTGTCAGTTTTGACTGTTGGTAAATTATGTTATCTTGTTCAAATTTTGATGTCTATTTAGAGTCTGTTTTTTTTGTTGACGGGATGGAAAATCCTTTCGGATCTCCGGCTCCCCGGGGACGTAGGAGCCAGGAGTATGTGGTGTTGCCACTAAACACCACCCGGAAGCCGGTCTCAGGCGTTCTGCTCTGGGGAGGACCCCTGATGTTGTTTCAGGTCCCCCTCGGATCGACGCCGCGGTTAGCCAGACCCTATCCCGGGAAAAGCAGGCTTCCCCCGCCTATCAGCCCAATCAATGGATCCTTAGGATTTAATAACCTAAAACCTGTTCCATTAATAAACTACAACCTGACATTTGAATCAGCCAGTCTAATTGTATAAGAAACTACAAAAAAAAAACAACTGAGTAACTTCTAGTTTTCTTACAGGAAGTATAGTTTTATTGTTTGCAGAAAAGCGCTGTACTTATTTTAGGAACTTTCAACTATTCTTTAAATTTCCTCAAGAATGTGCGAATGAAAACAGCTAGACTTATTTTATCTTCCACCTGCTTGACATTCATAAATACTTAAATATCACATTATTAAAATAGAGAAAGGTACTTATAGTAGGAGGCAAGGAGTTCAATCTCTGTAAATGTAAGCAAGCCTCAATAAGGAACGTATATTTCATGATTCAAATTTAAATTCTTGAAAAACTGTGCTTTAACAGTAGGAAAACCATTCTTCGGCAGATATGGGCCGGCGTGACCGCAATGTTGATAACACAGCCTCGAAGAAAACCAGCGTTCAACAATTATTTCATTCATTTCACCAAGTGAGTAGGTTTACCGGAGGCTCCACCCACACACTCTTGGCAATTTAACTTGGGTACAGATCAATGGGCAGTGATAGTTTAAGATCCAGTAACCAGTCTGCTTGTCTGCCCTCTTATATCATAACATCTAAAGTACCTAACATACAAAGTCTACAACATCATGAAAAAATCAACAAGTATTGTTTTGTTATAATACATTTTCTTTTTCGTTTTCTCTGTAAACACAGAAATAAAAAAATATATCACATGATGAACATTCAAGGTGGTAACGTTTGGAAGTATTCGTAACAATATCACTTTACTTTCATTGCAAAGTTAATCGTTTTATGGGAAGATAAACTAATCTTCCATATATACCAGCCGCAGGCAAAGGTTTCTAATAATTTATTATCACACCGACAGAAAACGGGTAACGGACTGTCCGTGCCTAAGGCAAGTTCGACATGCGGTATTTTGACCTGTAAACATATTCTTCCAAATGCTGACACAACGCAGCCTGGTTCTCCACGTAAAACTTAAAAAATACATTTGATTTATTTATATTTAGCGTATAGAGCTTTAGAGTAATTTCTTTCATATCAGGTAAGTTAGTATCTGCATAAAATATCATGACCTAAGGAGCCTAGTACCTAGATGCTGATGATCCCGAAAATTAACCAATCAAATGTCAAATCACTTGGTAAATATATTTTGAGTGGCTGAAAGCAACATTGTGGACAGCACTTCGTTTTGATCAGTAAACAAAGCGGTCTTTAACTGCAAAATATTATTTTAAATTTAATTGCAATTTAAGTGCAATGCAAAAAATGCAATAAAGTTAACTTAAAAGCTCTGTAAGTTGCATAAAATTTTGTCAGCCTACAGCATCGGATTCTTCTAAGCGCAGGCTAGAAGCTAGATAGGAGCCTAATTATATTACAGTCAGATGGTTTATAGTATCTCCATGGTAGACTCCATCTTAGAACTGTTGTGGGACCGGTGCAATATTACGAAGATAAAATAATAAGTACTATATTTAACTAGCAGCTTTTGTTCTACAGCAAATGTATAATTTACCATAATTGGTATTGCATGACACTTTAAAATATGTATGTACTTTAAAATATTAGGTTTTTACCACATATATGAGTACTATTTAACCGAAATTCAGAAAGAGTCCTAAAAATACTTTATTCTCATAAATTCGTAAGATTTCCGAAATCCTTTATCATAATAAAGAGTGTAGAAAATCTTTTGTCGCTCATCGTTAGTGATTCCGCCATCCATCATAAACTTCTCGTTTCAAAACCACCGCGTAAGACTCAGTTTGCTCTTCAAACAATCTTAATCATTGTTACTCAAAGTTATCTTCCAGGAACGCATAGAAGCAAAATACGTACTTATTCAAACATTTTAAAATTAAGTTACAGCTTTTGATGTCAACACCTACTCGGTTATTAATCCTACGGAAAACTTTAGCGCCTTTAAGGACAGTAAATAGGAGTAAAATATAGGAGTCATTTCAGACCACAGCTTCCATACTAACCTCCGACCTATTAGTGGTTAAAGGTTTAGAAAATGTCGCATTGTCCATTCAGGGTTTAAATTACCAACCGACCCACTCCACGATAATCGACGGGACGGGACAGAACGGGACGACAAACAGAATGTAATGGCACGGTAACCAGATTCACGCCACTTCTCCTCGGTCAGATAAAATTTCAAACCAGTTAGACTTAAACTCACTCTCAGATTCAAAAGAGATTATAGTCTACCCATATCCGAGAACATGATATTTTTGAAATGTGTAAATGAAACCTGAACGACAAAAGCCGGAAGTGCCTATTTTAGGAGATGAGCGAGTACAAAAGGTCTTTTTAAACAAATTAAATGTTTTTAAACTTCATTTGTAAATCACTCTGTGACCCTCGTCAACCTTATCTTGGTTATTTTAGCTTGTAAAGAGATTAGGTAATATTTAGGAGGAATTTACATGAACAAATTATAAAGACAAAAGCTATGTTGATTGTAAATATATCAGGTATTTTATGGGGGTATTCTTTAGTGATGTACAATTAAGATCACTTTTCGTGTACTTAATTCATTAAGAAAAGTAATAATATGCAACAGGAAAAAAAGGTTATCTGTATCAGTACGGAGCGAGAATGCGTGGAACTCCGCCGTCTCCTTCTGCGAATAATTTATATTTGATAAGGAGATGGCGGAGCGGGACCATGAGAGGTTTAGAACTCTCCCGGCCCACCATGCCCGGGAACGGGCCAGGCAGAGACGACTCAGGCGCTGGAGGTCGCAGAACGAACTCCGTCCTCCATAAGTGCAGGCCTTTCGGGATGGCCCGAAGTACGTCGGAGTACCAATGATTTCGTTTCTAGGATACACCTGGTTCCCCGGCAATCGGTACCCGAGACGCCGTGCGGTTTAATTCGATTCGAGTCCGACATAACCATCCCACCGGTGAGATAATATCAATTCGAGGGATTTCCACAAAGAAAAAAAAAGGGTTACTTAAGTTCATTAATAGCTATAAGCTATAAAAACTTGTTACAAACAGAAGTGCTAAGTAAATTTGCCTGCTGAACTTTGATTGATGTTCTTAATTAAAATACCAAAAAAACTTTCCCAAAATATATACACAGTCATCAATCACCTTATATATTTTAAATAATTTAGTATGCTAACTTAGTATACTACTTCTCAAATGAATATTCAACACTAAGAATTAGGTTTAAATATTACGAATTTTGAAAAACTAATCTTTTTACATAGCTACACAACCTAATTCTCATTTTGTCCAAAATCACACATTAAAACTATATCATAAATACGTTTTAGTTCCTCAGGGACAACATAAAATGTTGTTTTAAATGGTTCTTTAGATAAGGTTCATTTATTTTGCGGTTTATTTTACATTAACATTTTCCAAGCATTTTGTATAATCTTAACTGCTGATGTACTGTTCAATGTCTTAAACTTAATAAATCCCTTCGGATCGCCGGCTCCTCCAGGAGTATGTGGTGTTTCCACTAAAAGCCAACCCGACAGCCGGTCTCAGGCGCCCTGCTCTGGGCGGGTCCTCACCCGGACCATGTAATTTCAGCCCAACTCGTATAGACGCCGAGCCTAGCCAGGGAAAGCAGTCTTTTCCCCACTCTCTCTCGGCCCAATCATTATGTGTTACGGTCTGATCGCATTTGTTTGCGCCATTTCGCCATTCGCGCCATGAGTTTGTTTGCCCTTTCTTCTCAAACCTTGGAAACGGGCGGTTGTAGATCGGCACAGGCATATCATAGATTTTGTATAAGTTTAATTAAATTAAATTTATTTTGCTTACTATTTGTCAAAACAGAGATTGTTGCTATTATGTGTGTCGATCTATGACTTTAGAGTCTACATAAAAGATGATTACAAACTATTTTATTTTTTTATTAAAAAAAGAGTGTTTGAGTTTGAGTTTTGCGAATTGCGGATTCCTATCGCCTACCGCAGCAATTATAGTTAAACCGCCGTAAGCTTGGCCCCCCCAATGGTTTGCGGGACGCGGGGCGGGTGATGCGCTCGGCTATTCACGACACGATGTAATAACTCGATATCTTCAGATTTATTTATTTGACATTTAATCTACACATGATGTAATAAAAATCTAATTTATTTCCATGTATTATAATTTCAGTATATTGTAAGTTTTTATGATTAAATGTAAAATTTTAAAACTTGTAAAATAATTTCAATAAAATCACCTTATCTTTATCATGTAAATTCTTCAGATAGAGTTTAAAAATGAAGTAAAATAACACATATTCTTTAATAGAACTTTTACAGTAGAACGTCGAACTTCAAGGAAGACGCCAAATAATTCGAGTTATAGAGTTTTAGACTGACGGAGGTATTCGACTTAGGCGGATTTTGTAAGGAAATATTCGCCTTATAAATGTTTAGATTCTTCCTTTGACCATTTTCAATTTTCTTCATGATGTTTGATTCGATTTTGAATATTATTAACAAAGTAATTACTCATTGGTAGGCTTGATTTATAGGGTTTGTTTCATGTTTTCTCTCTCTTTGAAGTACTGTTGTTCTGCGAAGCTTGCTCCCTCAGTCGGCTCTTACGACACCCACGGGATGAATAGGGGTGGTGACACTCTGTATTCTTAATCCGTCACCACACGGGTAACACACATACCTTTATTGCGATTGCGATTTCTGCAGTCTCCAAATAATATTCCACTTCGTTTATTATCATTTTATTTCTTATGTAAGACATGTTTATAATGATATAGTAAAAATTTAAAGTCTGGTAGAGATCAAATTTGTAAAAACTAGAAAGACAACTGATCCCCACTTCCCGCGATCAGAAGGCCGGCCTTTTTCTAGCACAGACAATTAGCATTGCCCTTCAACGTGGCAATGCTG
Source organism: Arctia plantaginis (assembly GCA_902825455.1). Lineage (NCBI taxonomy): Eukaryota > Metazoa > Arthropoda > Insecta > Lepidoptera > Erebidae > Arctia > Arctia plantaginis. Next base: position 806,711 of record CADEBD010000393.1, on the reverse strand, counting down.
CCAGTCTTCTGGGAACTCCAGTAAAAACAGTCCAAGATACCCATTCGACAGCTGGATCTGACGTTATGTGAACTCTGTACGATTTGAACGAAATATAAAACAATTCTAATTAAATTAAATTAAATAAAGAGTTAAACAAATTTAAAAAGTAGTAATTTATACTAATACGTGGAATGAACGTAATGGAATAATATTTTATTTAAATTTCTATAAATGATTTAAACAAACACGTGATTCTTTATTTCTGCAAGATATCCTAAAAAAATTAGGTAAATAAAATCATGGGTTTTATTTTATTTTAATTTTAACGTAAAATATAATATATTTTAATCGTGGCCGAGGTAAAAATTAATTGATATATTTTATAAATCGTATATTATCAAGGGACTTGCTAACTAGAGATCGTCTAAGTTATTATTAATTTGCTATTTATTAATTCGTTCTTTGGACTTTAGTTTTATGTTTGTTGTATAATTAAGCGCAACTGAACAATTATATTTATTTTATTTATTAGTAGTATTACTTAGTATTATTATTATCTACATTGCACTCGTGCGAAGCCAGGCTGGATCGCTAGTGTTTTATAAGTACATAGTTATAAATTACGTGCCTCTAATCCTAATGAACTCGTATATTTTTTTACAATGATAATGTTAGAAACATTTTTTATTCATTGTTATTAATCTAAAGAAACTATGAAACAAGAAACATTGCCATTACATCAAGAATAGAGGTAGCTTCGTTTTAGAGATAAAAACTTATTAGTTTAACTTATGACAATGTCCAGAACCGTACAATTAAAAATCTTTTCGATACGTAGTACTCGGCTGCTACCGCGACATCTCACGTCTCGCGACTGCGTAGAATGAATATTCACTCCAGCTGAAAATTGCTAAATATAATAATCATTAGCGATACCTAGTCCTAAAGTAAAATAATATTAAAGTTAACAGTTTCCATTCCTGGTTCCATTCCACAGCCGCACTAGTGCCTAATAAATTTAGCCCAATCTAAGAAATACATCTGCGGTCCTTATCCTTGTTTGTATTTTTAGCTATTTGTGGTAGGTATACAATATGTATGTGGAACATTCTTAAAACAGGAGACTAAATTAATATCCACAAGTATTATTTTAAAATGATTAAAGATGTTTCGTATATATTGATGATCGTAAATTCATTTGTAGTCTCAATCGATTATTCTCATTTTGTTTGTAGGTACCCCAAACCTAAACGTCAACTGTCAAAATGTACCGTAACCCGTACCAAATGTAATGATGCGGAGGAATTTTTTTGATGCTTGTATATAAATAATGTAAATGTTGTAAATATTGTAAATATTTTAATATATTTTTTTAGTTAATTTATAAAAGCCTAATAATAATTGTGTAACCTCAATATTATAACTAAATATATCAGTTAAATAATTACTTGCGTATTAGTGTGTAGGGAGGTTAATTCCTTTAATTGACGATAGTTTCAAAATATACATTCATTGTATAAATAAGTGTAAAAGTTCTATTTGCCCCAATATAATAATAATTTCGGTTATCGATAAAGTGAACACTTAACTTTGTAGTCAATACAACGGTCTCCCAAAATATACCTAGATTTTTGCATCACCGGGTCTGGATGTTTTTTGAGGCCGTTTCATGTTTGTTTGTAATGTCGCCGCGACATAACTCAAACTCAAACTCAAACTTTCTTTATTTCATAAAATTTTCAAAATTGTTTGAAATCGTCTTCCATGTAGACTCTAAAGTCATAGATCAACACACACAAAAGCAACAATCTCTGTTTTGTCAAATAGTAACCAAATAAATTTAACAAAATCAAACCCATACAAAATCTATGATATGCCTGTGCCGATCTACAACCGCCCGTTTCCAAGGGGTTGAGCCTTATGAGAAGAAAGGGCAAACAAACTCATGGCCACTCTTTTGCAATTCACAAGTAGATACAATGGCACTATTAAATATATCACAACATTGTTTTGATGTGTGCTAGTATGTCCGTTATTAAGGATTTAAAGGTGAAAAAACAACGAAGAGAAAACAAGATTAAGAAGAACAAACGAATACAAGAGAAAATGAAGTGAAACATAAAAAATAGAAAAAATAATAAAAAACATACTAGCCACACCACATTTTTACTTAAGAAAGAAATAGCCTGCGCTAATTAATCCCAAGCATTCTTGTCCTCCATGTAATCCACAATCGAGTAGTAGGCCCTCTGGCACAAGCCACGTTTTATTGCGGATTTAAATTTGTTAATACTCAACTCCTGAATATTATTTGGGATTTTATTATAAAATCGGACACATTGACCTCGAAAAGACTTGTTTATCTTTTGGAGCCTAGAGGCGGGTACAACAAATTTATTTTTATTTCTGGTATTTATGGCATGTACATCACTTTTTTTCAAAAAGCTATCTTTATTTTTGTGAACATATATTACATTTTCATAAATATATTGACTTGCCACTGTCATTATATTTATTTCTTTAAATTTCTGCCTCAATGAACAACGATTGCCTAAATTATAAAGTGCTCGAATAGCTCTCTTTTGCAGCACAAAAATAGTTTGAATGTCGGCAGCATTCCCCCACAGCAGAATACCGTACGACATTATGCTATGAAAGTAACTGAAGTAAACAAGTCGTGCTGTATCAACATCAGTCAACTCTCGGATTTTCCTTACAGCGTATGCTGCTGAGCTGAGTCTACTCGACAATTTATCAATATGTGGGCCCCACTGTAGCTTAGCATCTAGTGTTATACCTAAAAATGTCGTAGTGTCCACAAGGTCCAGCCCGACATCCTTAATTATCACAGTAGTTTTCACTGGCTTGACGTTTGGCATAGTGAAACGTATACACTTAGTTTTTTGTTCATTTAATAGTAAATTGTTGACATCAAACCAATGAACCACTTTCGAAATGGCGCTGTTTACAAATGTGAAATCAGAAAGTGTCCGTTTTAGTCTAAATAATAGTGATGTATCATCTGCAGACATAGGACATTCCTAGGGCGGTAGTTCTTTTTTAAAAAAGTTTTTTTTTTGTTATTTGTTTGTTGTCTATAAGATTAGGATTTGCTCCATGTAGGTTTATATTTAGTTGCACCAACACAATCAAAATATGTTTATGACTAAACCATAAAACCATATTCAACGCATGGATTTAGTTTGCAGTAACACCAACAATATTAAAAATCTTATGGCTTTTGAACCTATAATAATTTTGAGAAAAGATTGTGGATGTTAGCACTGTCTTCTTTCTACTTTGGAAGTTTGTAAATGGTATGTAGAAAATCACCATTACATGTATATTGTCAACTTAGCTGTAAGCTCCCCGAATAAAATAAACTAAAATAAAATGTTGCAAACATATACCATCCGATTTAGCTAAAAACTTACATCTGTATCAAGTCCCTCCTCGAGTTGGTAAGATAAAGGGTTGTGACATAGTCCTATGTCACAACCCTTTATCTTACCAACTCTAGATTCTGCTATTCTGATTCTCTAGATCTGCCATCTAGATTGGCAGATCTCAATTGATTTTCCACGAAAGGATTACACTATAGGGCTTTCGTTTCATTAATACACAAATAATTTCAAACAGAAACACACTTAGTTATTTTAAAAAATGGCAATAATATTATTACAATAAATTTAAAAAGAGCATCCAATGAGCATTTTACCATCTGAAATAATCTCAATGTCATAAAAAAATTGAAGGAACGTACCTTCAATTTTTTTATCTATGAGAATGATATCCATAATCCTCATTTTTTTCCAAGTACAGTAAACCGTGGAGGTTTAAAGTAACAAACAACAGAGTAAACTAACAAATTCAATTATAAAACAATACCCAAAATTTTGTACCTTATTTATAATGTAAGAGTTACAAACAATACCGATGGTTTAACCGTTCAATAGCAAGAACTTCTAATTAATTTATATCGACTTGAGATACCTGGTGTCACGGTCCTTGAACAAAAATTTACAAATTGTTTTATTTCTTCGTTTTTCTTCTAGTTTTTCTAGTTTCAAATAGTTGTAGAACTTGTGTATTTTATGATGCATCGCATTATTAAAACGGTGGGTTTTTAGGCAGACATATATTTAGTTATAGGTATATAATGACTTTTAAAGTAACGATATGATTGGTTTGTATAACAACAAAAAAAAACATTATGTAATTGTAATTTATTTTTTATTTAGATAGTACTTAAAGTAACTCACAGTTAGTAAACTCTAACTTAAACTCACACTTATTTGAAAAATATTTGTAATCTGAATACAAAATTCAGTTAATTATATCAAGTTATTATTCCAATAACTTTGAAAATAATCATAACATTGATATGGATATTATTTCTTTCGACAACTCAAACGCTACGCGGATTCTCTTGGTGAAGAACTTTTAGTCCCAGAATTGGTACTGACAGATTTTGAAGTAGCAGTCATGAACTGTGGTGCGGTGTGGTGGGTGTTTATTAGGGCCACCAACACTGCTGTCTTTTTCATTTAGGACAGAACTTTTCGCGAAGAGTACAAAAAAATGGTTTACAAAAGAAATATTTACGCCATTTCATTGCCTTGGCATACTTGATGTCATTTGAAATTTTAAATGCTTTTCATTTACTGAAACAAATGGTTCTTCCTCATAATAGCAGCACTGAAAATATTACACAATGGTTTGAGACAACATATGTCAAAATTAATAAGACTTCGCGTAAAAGCAATGAAAACAAAATAACAATATACACCACTCCACCGCTGTTTCCACCAGATTTATGATATGTTTCTTTAACAATGAACATAATTTGCCTAGAACCCAAAATTCCCTGGAGGCGTGGCAAAGGCGCTAGAATTCTTTATTCGATAAAATAAAAATGGGTATGTACGCCACTATCAAAGAACTTAGAAAGGAGCAGATAGCCATGAACATTGAAATTGAGCACGTTCCTTCTCCAAAAAGAAAATTAATTATATACCTATAACTAAATATATAAGTGCCACTGTGAGTTACAAAATATAGTTGTGATTATCACAATGAAACCTTTAAAAACTTTTGTTTATATGCTTATTAAATCCTTTAAGTGTTTGGGTATAGCTTAAATAGGGCTGTCGATGCAGTGACCATCGATATGGTGAACTGTCCATGCAGCGTACCATGGATATGGTGTCGTGTCGATGCAGCGATCATCGACATGATGTCCTATCGATGCAGCGTACCGTCGATATGGTGTTCTATCGATGTAACGTACCATCGATATGGCGTACTCTTACTACAGTAACCTGTCGATGGAACGTTTTCGATATAGCGACGACCGATGTAGTGACTGGCGATATTATGCACTAGACCCGTATACGTATATTGAAAAGTTATGAACGAAACAACAAAATGTTTTAAATTCTCCTTTAATTGTCCTTAAACGCTAATAACCTTAGATGCATTGTTGGTGAGTAAATACATATAGGTAAACTGGTAGATAAGAATATTATGCTTTTTGCAATGTGGGAAGCGTGTTATTAATAAAAAGTGCAATTCATTTTAAGGTCTTCGCTAAGGTAATACCCCTAAAGAAGCCTACCTTTTTTTTTACGTGTGGAAATCCCCTCGGACCGTCACCCCGCCGGGGCTCTCGTTCGGCGGGGCGGTGTGTCGGACTCGAACCGACTAAAACCACACGGTGTGCCCTCTTTGCGCTTCTAGTTTAGGAGGGGTCCAGGTAGTTATCGCCTTCTGGACCCCTCCCAGCGCCGGCCCGCTCCTGGTGCGGGCTCCGTCTCCAGGACCTCTCTTTTTAGGCACACGCGGACGCCGCCCCCTCGCGGCTGGCCAAACTAATGCGGGTGGAGGGGAGAACCCATCCCGTCCACCCGCGGCCACACTCAGGGCGGCATGAGGCGCTGGTACGCGCGCCTCCGCCGCCCGGTTCGCCGGCGGCGGATCGGGTCCGAGTGGAGGTCGTCCTCCCGGGCCTTCTCCGCCGCCTCCTTCTGCGAGATTACCTCCTCGCAGAAGGAGCGAGCGAGTACAGGTACTTTCCGAAGCAACCGTGCCCGGAAAGCACCTGCGTCAGCCGGAAGGAAAGGGTCCCGTGCTGCCGCCCTGCCCACTCGGCGATGACCGGCTGGAGAGCCTCCACGGCGGCGAAGCCAGCGCGTGGAGTCTCCAGCCGGAACGACCATCTGACCATGGTGGCTCGGCGAGCGGCTTCGCGCCACTCGCGCACGTCTTCGGGTGGAGGGCGAAATCCGCTCTCCGCCCGGAAGTCAGCCACTCGCCGATAAACTTCGGCGAGCACTTCCGCCTCCAAATCCCACGGGGGTGTTCCGGCCAAGGCGCAAGCCGCCTCGGTGGACACCGTGCGGTATCCGCGTATGGCTCTGACCGCCAATATCCTCTGGGGGCGCCAGAGGCGCGCCCTATTCGGGGCGGTCAGAGCCGCCACCCACACCGGTGCACCATAAAGCGCCATGGACCGGACAACCCCCGCGTACAGCTGGCCCCGCCCGCGTGGGAATACTGGCCCCGCCCGAATTGGGCAAAGGTCGCCCTAGGGCGGAGGCAGTGTCCACCAGCTTCGGACTAAGCTGTCGGAAGTGCTCGTCGAAGAGCCACCTACCGTCTAGGACCAGACCAAGATACCTCATCTGGGCCCGGATAAAGAAGCCTACCTATCTCAACCAGTCAGTGATATATAATAACGGTGATACTATTAATTTTAAAAACCTTTGGGCCTTACTACACTGTGAATTAGTAGTATTGACAACCCTATTTCGCATATAATCGTGCAAAATGCCGTCATCTCAGAGAGTCTTGAAGCAACAAAATGTTGTTATCGGAAAATCGCAAAGCTATTCAAAGCCTTTATAGTCCAAGCTCGGGTATGTCTACGAGTTAGAAGACGCTTTCAAAGTTATTATAGTGTAGACGGCAGATAGCCTTTGACTATAGCAATGTCTATATTCTTTATGGATCTAAAGCGTTGATATTGATAATAATCAATGCAAATATTTTACATTTGAATTGTAATAACCTTAGTAGAAACAAAATTTTCACGTACGTCTGTTAGCCTTTTTAGTCAAGCCTGCGATCTCATGTTTTCCTGTTACGTGCTCAAGTTAATTTTACACTCGGCAGGCGTAGGGACGGATGCCGAGTGTAAAATTAATAGGCACTATGAGAGCTTCAAAGTTTGAACAACCAATAACACCACAAAGTTTGAAATCTATTTTCGACAAAATATAAATCAATTTTTTTTAATATACTTTGAAGATGATATTAGAAGTCAAATCATTATGTATAGTATTATTATTTTATCTACGTGGAATAGAACATAAGTGAGTATAACAATAGATCATTTCAACTTTGTAAGAAGGATTACTCGAGAAGCTCCTACCATACATACTCGTACCATTGAGGTTTCCTCTTCTTGTCGCTACCACTGGGCAATAGGTACCTACTTTTTACATCGATTATAATAATAATAATAACCTTATATATCTCACACACGGCCGTCTGATCCCAAACTGCTAGGCACAGCCTGTACTATATTTTCTTTGTCTTGAGGGTGCCACAAGGTTGCCCGTGACTAATGTAAAGTAGTGCCTAGCAAATATTTTAAAGTTTTTATTTATTTTATGACTCAGAGCAAAGAATTGATTACATGAATTCTTATTTTCTTAAATTTAACATTATTTTATGTTGTTCTTGTTAAAATTTTGTCAACATTGAATAGTTTTATCTATTACAGTTAGGAGTCAATTGCACAGATTATTTCTACGTTCTAATAAAATCAAACTCCTTTTATAATTAAATGTACGTCTATCTGTCGTCTCTAACACTCAATCAGTACCGAAATAATAGATCTATTCTGATCCTACTAGAAAGATTAGATAAAATATGATAGCTTTCTCCTACGGTATACTAAATCTAACTGGTATAACGTGTGATATATGTTTAAATTTGCTACTACTACTACTACTATATTACTAAAGCTATATAACTTTACGCTATGACTGTCATACTCCCTAATATCAATAAACGGACGCTCTAAGGCAAAACTGAATATTAAGTAACCATTTGGGACTCTAAGCCGCCTTAGTAGTTCACCTAGGCGGCACTGATGCAAATTCTGATGGCAATATAAATACATGTTTCTACAGAACCTGGGTAATCTTCTAGCGTTTAAACATTGAAAACCGGTCAAGTGCTAGATGAAATCGCGTGAAGAGAGTACCGTACGATGAACGTTAGTCAGCCCATAATTATTCAGCCAAAACCAAGCTTTAGATTATAAATAAAGAGCATGTTCTCTCACACATTTCATTTGACTGTTTTTCCATGTAATTTTAAAATTATTTGCTTCTCGTAATTGTTCCTATAGGCTGTAAGTAAAGATTAAAGATCGGTGGTATATTTTTTTGTTTCAGCGGTATTTTTTTAAGACTCTTAGTGCAAAACAGTGGAGTGAGAAACGCTCTCGAGAAAGACCACAAATGCATTGGAGTAACGACCTCCAACGACTAGCATGAACAAAGTTGATGGAAACTACCGAAGACAGAGAAAGATAGGACAAACTCAAGGAAGCCCATACTTCAGCGGTTAAAAATTTCTGATTCAACAACTGTATAACAAATTGCCAAAGCTCCCCATACTCTATTAGGCGTATAGCGTAATTGAGTATGGAGAGCTCTAGAAACAACAACGTCGTAACAGAAAAGGCCCCCGGCAAAACTAGTATTTTTTTTACAGATACAAAAAAAAAACGAGTTTCTTTTAGCAATTAAAGCACAGTTCGAAAGAAAATACTAAGTACATATAACTAAATAAAACGAACATGTTAAACTATATCACGAATATAAATTTCTTTACTCAACACTTTAATTGAATTTGCGATACTGGTTCATAGGGGGGTTGATACAACTACAGTTATGTTCTTTATTCATACTTTCAAATAAACTTTTTCCTTTTAAATCATTAAGCAAGAAAAATATATAATTTGTAGGTATATTGGATTTATATTAATCTGAACTGTAAAAAAAGTAAACTTTTATAAAAAAACGATATGAAAAACATTTTTTTACACTTATAATTTAATTTCATATATTTTACAAATATACCGTACCTTAAATAGTGGCAATTATAATAGAGAAATTATAATTGTAAAAACCCGGATAAGCACAAAATTGACTAACGTATCGAATATAGGTAGTTCTTCTAAATTCAAAAATCGCTCCTCGAAGATTTTTGCTCGTTTGCTGAATATGTTCTAAAGAGAAACTTAACTTCACCGTTGAAATATTACCCTATATACCGCTATACGTCACAGTAAATTTAACGACAAAATGGCATGGCAAAATATAACGACAAAATTATATAATGTAATAGCAAATTAATGACTTTAAAACTTTTTCCTTCACTTGTGGCGTGAAAACTTTTCTCGACAAATATTATGATTCTAAATCAAAGGAAAATACCCTATGAGTTTTGACTTACGGCTTCAAGAAACAATAGACATATAGGATATAGTTACTAAGCGGAGTCAGACTTAGTAATGTGTTTAGAGCTTCCTTTGGAATCGGAAATAGTGCATCAGTAGCTATAAAACAAACCGTGCATTGTAGGCTACGTAATTTATTTTAAGTAGTCGTTTGGTCGCCTTACCTTACAGGGCCAAATGGCAGCTCCGTACGTTACAGAGGCTTTGACAATGATGTTGTAATGATAAAATAGTGTAGAGGTCCTTTAAGTAAGATCACCAGGTTTTCTGTGGAGCCCTGTAGATCTTAGCCCTTTAAAATGAGCCCTATTAAATAGCAAAGTTCCAAGGTACTCCAAGGACTCAAAGGTAACATAGTTTACAAGAGAGTATTTGCCCTAACATGCTGGACATTAACTCTTTTCATAGCATTTCAAGGGAAGATGTAAGACTTTTAGATCTTTTTGAAGGTTTTATCTTACACATATCGTCAGTGCAATTTATATATATGTTCACATAAAAAAAAACGTTTTAGTACCTACAGTCGCTGAGCTGAGCCGTGGACGGGCGGACTAAGAAAACAGACCGACAAACTTTGTGAAAATGTAGGAATTCCTCGTTAGGACTACCAAACCTTTAAAGTACTACTTACTCTCAAATGCGGTGATGTGAAATGTAACGCATTGACTACTGTACAATGCCGAAATTTAATACTCTCAGAAAAAAACTCTTTGATCTAAGATTCACTCTGGTAAACCTAATAATAGTGAATAATAAATGTAGAAGGACGTGACAGTGGATATACTACAGTCTTGGCAGTGTTGTTTTTCAAATTTGCGTGCACAATTTATGAACGCCTTCGATCGTTAAAAGTTTAAGAGGATCCGATATCCCAGTTTAATGTTTTATATATTCTTGGTTTTTCAAGAAAATGGGTCAGCTTACGCGTAATTTACTAGAAGGACATATTTGTTTGTCCGCTACCTGCTCACAGTTGTAAATAATTTGCGTCATATGTATACATATGACGCAAATTATTTACAACTGTGAATCAATTCTTAACTATATATATATATACTCGTAGTTAAGAATTGATTCAAGCTCAAGTTTATGTTTGGCAAATGGTTATATAGGTCATGTTACAGAAGAACCAGAAAAGTCAATCGTACAACTAACATACCTCGCAATTTGTTACGATGGAAAACAAGTCATAGTAAATTTTCCAAGCGTAAAATATAAATGGGTAATTAATATTTCCTTATGTTTCATAAGAATATAATGAGTTTTGGTTTTTTCCTTTATTTGTGCTGTTAGAGTTGTTGCCTAGAATTTTTCGTAGGCAAATTCCATTTAACCTTCATAAAAAGTTCTATATAAGTTTTGATTTACATGCTATATATGTGAAAAATGTTAAAATTGGTTATATTATAAGACTTAAAAGTCTGTACGATATGATTTTAGTGTTTAAAGACTTTAAAACAGTTATTTACAATTTTAAGGGATCACAGGTAAAAGTACTTAGTATAAATTTTGACTAACTTTTAGACATTTACGAGAAAAAAGTCTTAACATACTTGAAAGAGGCGGATAGACAGAGTGATAGACGGGCCACGATATGTTGTATAAGTCGTTCTCTTTTAAAATTTATGAAAATATTTAAAACATATTTTACATTACAATTACATTTACATTACATTATAATATTTTACAAATAGCTTAAAGGGTAAATTTTTTAAATAAAAATAGATGTGAACATGGTGGAAATACTTGCAGATGCATGATGAGAATCTTGAAATACTTGCAACACAGTATTGTTTGATGATGATACTATTTTACTTTAATCTTCTGTAAATTGAATATTAAAAGTGCTGCAATAATTATTCGGTTACGATACGAGCAGATCTCGAGTGTGTGATAGGACTCTTTTAGAACACTTTGTAACTTACTTAAAATACAGAACTTTGCAAAGAGAGATTTAGAATAACAATGAGATATGGATCTTACAGCCCCTACAAATGGTTACATCCTTTACCGTATTTGTTCCGTCAATGATGATGATATATTACTAATTTATAATGTTAATATTTTTGTTTTCTCAACAAATTTATGTATGCACCAAAACCAAAAAAATAAAGACTTTTTTTAAGATAAAGGAGGCGAATACGCAGTTGGGTCACCTGATGGTAAGTATCTACCGACGGCCATGAACACCTGAATTATTTATGCATTACCGGCCTTTGAAGTAATAGAACCATCAAAGGTTTAACGTCATATTGGTCATAAAATACCAAAGGCAACAAGTTACAATTTTATACATTTTGATTTTATTAATTCTCATTTTAGCTCTAGGCTTATTTATATGCATACTTCCGTACTTATATTATAAATTTTAAAGTGAGTTTATTGTTATGCTTTGGCGCCTACACCACAAAAACGGTTTAAAAAATCTTGCACTAATGGAAAGCTGTATTAAGAGTATCAGAGAGTAACATAGGCTGCTTTGTACCGTAATAACCAATACGTAGGTTACTTTATAAATTTTGAGACACGCATTTTTATTATATTTTTTCAATATATCACTCTATACAAATTTCCATCCGCCTAAACCAGTCTAGGAAACACTTGTTCCAGTCTTCCTCCGACAGGTTAAAAATGGCTGATTTGTAGGTAGCCACCGCTTCTTCGGTACTTAAAAAAAACTTACCTTTTATCTTATCTTTCATGGTGGAGGATAGAAAGAAGTCACAAGGAGCTAAATCGGGGCTGTAAGATGGGTGAGGTAGGATTTCCATACCGTATTCTTGAATAAACGCCATGTTCTGAGGGAAGAGTGTGAAGACGCGTTGTCGTGGTGCAGCATCATTTCCCGGCGCCCGGTCTTTGGTCGTCTCTCCTGCACATTTTTAAAAACTTTCGGCAATATGACTGTTTGATTGCACAGATGGCGTAGTGATTTAAGCGGTCACCTCGCCGCTTACTACTACGCTGAGTGTTGTGGGTCTGATCCCCACATGGAATGACACCTTGTGTAATCCACAAATTGTTGTTCTGAGTCTGAGTGTTCTCTGTGTCCGTTTCATATATGTTTGGAAATTCTTCTGCAACAGTATATATTCCTAATGCGGGAGTTGTCTTTAAAAAAAAAAAGGAAAGAAAGACTAGTGTACGATTTTGAGTTAACAGACTTACAATTCTCAAGCATCGATGTTACAAGATGTCCACTCAATGAAAAAAAAACTGACTACGATTTTTTTTCCAATGTTATGCTTTCTTTGCCTTTTGTTTTGTTGGCAACTGGCTATCTGGAAATACCCATAATAAGTAACGCTTCTTGCTTTCCGGATCATATTGATATATCCATGTTTTGTCGTCATAAATGATTTCAGAAACACGTCTCGACCTACCATTATCAAGACGTAGACGCATCTCACGGCACCATTCTGCATAGGTTTCTTTTTTCGTTTCGGAGAGCAAACGAGGTATCCAACGACAACAAACCTCATTTCAAGATGTTCATGTAATATGGTGTGAACGCTTACTGAACTGAATCCAAAGATTTTCTCTATGTCCCTGTATGTAATTCGTGGGTCATCTCGCACAAACATTTCAGTGGTCGCCACATTTTCAGCATTGACTGCTATCGGCGGGCATCCACTTCTGTCATCATCTTCAAGGCTAGTTTTCCCTCTTTTAAATTTGTCAAACCATAGAAATGGTTGCTCAAGAAGGAGCAGACTCACCTATAGGTAATTTTAAGCTAAAAGCTTCAGAACAACCACATTTAAAGTCGTAAAATATAACAGCACGCAAATGTTCACTTTTAAGCTCTAAAGCGGAAAATGATGACAAGAACACTTCTAATTTTTTATTGTTGTAAATGACTTTTTGTATTCGATTTTCAAAGAAATATTCTTTTTAATAATAGATGACACAAAATCTATATAGTGACTTACGTATACACTCGGAAGGAGCCGCTGACAAAAGCTGGTATACTATAAATTTCTTCCTTGACAAATTCATAATTCTTTTTTTTAATGTGACTCACTAGTGAAAAATTCTTGTGAAAATAATAACATAAAAAAAACGACAAAGATGTAAAACAATACGCATTATTTTATAAATATGAAAAAACATCAAACATTAGGAACACCACTTTAAAACTGAGTTGAATACAGTTTGATCCTTGTACCCTTTCTGTAATTAATGAAAAAATATCCTATTAATGAATAACCTCCTATTTTTATTATAATATTTTATATGTATATATCGTTTGAGTTTGGTAAACTAACATGAAACTTAGTATGAAGTCTTGTACCGCATCCAAAAACAAGGCGTTGTATCACGTAGGCTTTCATTTATCATCCGCTGGGAGTTTGAACGTCTCGCGACGTGTCATGATAAGAGTTCTCGTTTTCTTTGTATGTGAATAGCAAAGAGATCTGTGCAAAGCCGCAGTAAGATAGCCCGAGTGCTAATACGGGCTATTAGATTAATGGAAATGCTGATATCTTTTGTATTTTAGGTTATTGGGTTGTTTGAATTATATATGGAAATATAACTTCAATGGATATCGCCTTTGCAAAAATTGGACGTCTTGGAAACACGTCTTTGTTCACAAGTGAATGTATTATGGCTGAAATGATTTTTCATCACGAAAAGTAATTTATTTTCTAAAAATTTATCTCTGAACCAAACATATAAAGTAATGAACTTTATTAAATGTACTAACACTTAGAAGATTATCTTTAAATCGAAGATAAATATTTATTGTCTACAAACGTAGATAAAGTATCTCTCTATATATACTTACTCGTATATGAAACTATTAAGTTGGTTTGTGTATGCTTCAAAAACTGCACCGATTGAGCTCAAATTAATAACAATGAACACGAAATACAAACCGCTTCAAAGATTGTTAGAATCTATTTTCTGCGCCAGCTTTGATAGTCATTTATGGTCAATGCAACTAGAATGTGCCACAGAAAAGCGTGGGTAGCTACAGCTAGTAATATATAAAACTTCAGATCGTGTAAAGAATAAATTATAAGGTAAACTGAAGAAACAATAATGTTTATCTGCATCAAAACTATATATTTTATTAGGAAGGCTCTCCTTCGAAAAAAAATCTTTAACAAGAAAAAAGAAACTAAAAAAAATTAACAATCTACTTAGAGCGGATGATCGTATAAGTTATGCTGTAACAACTTGTTAAGGTCTGATGACAGAATTAAGTTCATATTACGTTTTCAACCCTTTTCTGAGTGTAATTATCAACCTGTACGGACTATAATAGACCAATATCTAACCTAAGAAATGTGTCTTCCTGTAGGACAACCTTTACACAACACAAACATTTTATACAATATCTTATAAACTTAATATATACTCTACACTTAATATATACCTCGAAGTACATATGTGTTTATACTGAGTACCTAACGCTTTAGTAGATTAACATTTAGTATATATTTATAATTTAAGGAGCGTAGTATACCCACTATTTTCAAAAATTAACACTATAAAAAGCTCATTTATACAATAACTAGCACATTTTGTACAACATACAAATATACGCTATATCTTTGGTGCTTCCAAACAATCATTTGAAAAGAAAATGGAAACATGAAACGTGATGCATCTAATTATTATATTGAAAGTATGGTATTACTAAATCTGACTCAAAAGTTAAACAACTATTACGAACCCACCTTCTAACTTGTGGTTCGATTATGTCGATAAGTTGCATAATAGCTATTTAAGTATAGTAATGGTAGAGTAAGTTCATTCAACATTCAACAGGGCAAAATTACTCGTTAATCAGAGACGAAGACCATAGACGAGACAGAGGGCCACGGGCTTATTTAGCGACATGAGCCAATACTTGTACTCTAGTATGGACAAGTCCCAAATGCATAATAATTACCATTATGACAGATTTGTATATAAATAACAAATATCACAATGTATGTATATACATACATACCTATTGTTACGAGCGGGGTATATAATATATAAAAGTTGTCGGTTAACTGTATTTAAAAACACAAACAATACAAGAAATCACTATGTAACTTGTTATTCGCACTAGAAATTCACTTCGATGTTAATTCGCTGTGTCGTAAAACGATATTGTGTCGTACGGCCAGCACGCTTCGCTATTATAGTGCTATCGAATTCACTAGAAAGATCCCTAGTATTCGATAGTCCGTTCCAGACAAATAAGTATGTAAATTCCAGTATCCGTTACGCGTTACTTGCAGAGCCATCTAGCGCTGTAAGTATCAGAATTATCAATCACAATCTCAATAGTTGTACTTTACGCGATACTAGATGGCGCTGTCCTCCACATTACATACAATTCTGGAACAATCAAACTACTTAATGCTATGGTGCAACACTGCCCCTCTTAACACATGCTCGTCCCGAGCATTATCGGTCCCAATATCGCGCCAATCGGTCCACATGAACTTTCTTTGAGGCGCCTCTTGGACACTTCTGTATCCGGTAGGTTAAAATAAAAGCATTAATTTTACAGGGGAATGAAAATGTGAAAATATATTATGTAGAATATGAAATTATAAATACGTCTTCAATAAAAATTTTAATGAGTCTAATAAGAAAATCTTCTATAGTACTATAAGTTAACATTGATCCTGTGTGACCCCATATTTAATAAAACTTATATTATTTCATTTGTGTAGATCGAAATCCCAGGTATATTCGTCTGGCAGTGTACATGTAGTACTATTGGCGGCATTCGCAAAAACTAACCTACATTAGCAAGAAGCTTTTGTCGGCACTGGCAGATGTACTTGCTTCTTATAACCATGGTAATTTCGCAAAACAACGAGCTGGTACAGAATGCATGTATGTGGCGCCTTTATACAGTTAATACGAAAGCAATAAAACTTTCTCTACTATTCATAAATATTGTACATTAGTCTCAAGATAAGTGCTCGAATTTCACTTATCAACACAAACAGTAAATAACGACTGATGTAGCCACCAATGTTATAAATTAAGAGAAAAAAGACCACAAAACAAAAATTTGTGACTGTAAAATATACGATGGCGGTAAGAGCCAAACGAACGCCAAATGTGATGTGGCACGACACGGGCCGGCCGCGATTACCACACGCTAAATAGTACGCAAATGTACGCAAATACCATATATCGTCAAGTAGAGCGGTAACTTTTTATACGTGTTTTAAACTGTTACCAACTTTTAATTTTTCGCGTTCTATGATATATTATTATTAGTTCACGAATAAACGCGATCAATAGGTTTTAGTGAAGTGCTTACCGTTACGACCAAGTTGGACTTGCTGCGGTCACGTGAGTATTTGAAAACATTTTAAAATTTTCAATTTTTAAATAATTCTTATTTACAGTGCTAAAATTTGAGCTGAATCGGTGCAGAACTTTTATAGTTCTTGAAGCGTACACCAACTTAAATTTTATAAATATAGATTGATGAATAAGCTATGCAGAAGGGTGTTCTTTATAATCTTTAATAGGATATGTCTTAAGAAATTGGTTCTTTCCGACCAAGGAATTAATACCCACTAGCTATAAACCACGGACTGGAATTTTCTCACAAGATGTGTATCTAATAAATGCTTTATAAATATAAGAAGCTAATACATAATAATGCTTACCGTAATCAACGCGCTCAAGATGGATATTACGGACATACCTTTGAATTCCCTGACGTTTCGACCAGTTGCACCGGCAGTGGTCACAGGTTGACTATAAACATTAACATATTTAAACACAAATCCTGTACACATAATTCTATATTATGGAACGCTATAGTGTAGATGATAATCATCATCAACATCAACAGCCTATACTAGTCCACTGCTGGACATAGGCCTCTCCTTAAAAAGGAGGTTTTGGCTTACTATACCACGCTGGCCAGACGGGTTGGTATAGAGTTTGTTTCAAGTTTTCTTTCTCTTTGCAGTGCTGTTGTCCTGCTTAGTTTGCTCCCTTAGTCGGCTCTTACAACACCCACGTGATGAATTGGGGTGGTGACAATTTGTATTCTTAATCCGTCACCACACGGACTCACGGCCTCTGTAGTGAAAAAAAGAGATGAAAATACATACTTTATTTTGTTCAAAGGCATAATTTATCATATCTAAAGTTAACCAGTGAAAACCTTTTCCAGAAATGAGTGCAACTTCCAGTTATAAATTTAAAAGCTGCAAGTCTATTTGTACTTACTATACTATACTAGTTATAGTATTACATAACTTATAGTAAAACTTAACACGTAAAACGTGCTAGATCAATCACTTAGTCTTATAGCGGTGAAACTGAAATATGAAAGCCGCAGGGATGATTACACCTATAAGGATAAGAACAGATAGGTCATTAATCATACACTAATAATGATAATAATTATACCTTCAGGTATTTCAGCCTAGTATCTGTTATTTGTTATTTTATACGTTCTTTCATTTGTACTTTTGTTTTATGACTATTAAATTTTAGTAATTACTAGGTGTGTGTCGCCACCTCCACCCGTGGGTGTCGTAAGAGCCGACTAAGGTAGCAAACCACGCAGGACAACAGTAAAGAACTGCAAAGAGCAGTATAACTTAAACCCTATACACACCCATCTGGTCAGCGTGGTATAATAGGCCAAAACCTCCCTTCTAAGGAGACTCTGATGTCCAGCAGCGGACTATTAAAGGGTGTTGATGTGATGATGATGTGAATTATTAGCTGCCTGACAAGCGCAACTTGGTCTGCTTCTCTCAAAAGGAATAAATTTACCCGATTTTTGTATCATTTTTCATTCATGCTCGGCTCCTGTTGGTCGCGGCTTGATGTTATGTGGCTTATAAACTTTCTTTCATAATTAGGCTATTCAACACTAAAATATTTTTTTACTTTGAACCAGTAGTTACTGAAACAAACAAACAAACTCTTTCGCTTTATAATATTAGTAGGTATAAATATCAATGAGCAAAATGCTAAATAATTTTTTTAACTATCTGGCATTTTTGAATAACAGAACAGCACTTTATTACTTTTGTCGAACAGAAGTCCTACTACTTTTTGATATAAAAGATACACCATAACCTGAAACACGTTCTAATCAGTAGATTCAAGCCACAGTAACTGAATAAAGGGTATTTGCCATTTACTTTTTTGTATATAATATATCGAATCCAATAGGGAAAACCTTAAGGAACCGT
Source organism: Arctia plantaginis (assembly GCA_902825455.1). Classification (NCBI taxonomy): domain Eukaryota; kingdom Metazoa; phylum Arthropoda; class Insecta; order Lepidoptera; family Erebidae; genus Arctia; species Arctia plantaginis. Next base: position 788,006 of record CADEBD010000393.1, on the reverse strand, counting down.
AGCGCGATTCCGGTTCTTTGATCACGGCCTCTGTAGTGAAAAAGTTGATCAAATAAAATCTTTTATTTTCAAAGTTATAATTTAACAATATTTTGTCTGAATCAAAAAAAAATATGAAAAAGTACATGTATAAATAGACTTTATAAAGTCAAGTATATACTTTTCAGTAATAACTCGCAGTTACGAACACATAACTTAACATTGAAATTCAATATTTAAGGATCTGGTTAATTTATTACTTGTTGTTTTAACGGTAAACATTAACGTTTTCGAATTTTCAAAATGAAAATTCTGCCAATCTGGTCTAGAATTGAACGATAAAGGTTTTAGATTTGCCATTGCCCAGATCCCATTAAAACTTAACTTAACTGTAGAACCGTTCTCTAAGTTTGAGATACCTTCACTGTAACACTAAACTTTTTCTGTTAAGTCAAATTATTAGCATTCTTCGTTAGTCTTAGATTTCTCTTAATACAATTGTTCTGCCCTAAGATAATAATCCCCGTCTCCTCCAATATTTGCGTTATGTTAATTATCCTATCTGACTAATAACTAGCTGAACTGGAATAAAATAATAGTGTAGAAGAGCTTACAACGGTTATTTACATCTACATGTTAATAAATGATGTTAAAAATATACAGTATTTAATGTACAATGCAAGTGCCACTCGTCATTAGCACTCTTAAAAAAATTTTCAGCGACACGGACGGGTGGTAATTAAATATCAAAAATGAAATGAAACCTCAATTCAAGAGCTTTAATACCTTCAACGAGCTTAAAGTTATTAGTTTACTAAACGAAGATGTTCCTAAGTACTATCCATAACATCAAGATTCATATTCAAAATGATATATATTTGAAAAAAAAGTATATCTTTACTGTTAACCCCACGTGTCTCATGGCTATTTGTTTATTGTTCTATAAAAACCGACTTCTATATACACTGTTCTGAGTCTGTAATCGAGTGCTTTATTTATACCTATCATAAAAACATGTAAAATAAAGTAACAAAAAACATAATCATTAACATTTCCACCAACGCAGTTTCGTGCAATATTTTTAAAATTCACACTTGTACTGTAATAACAAAATAATTATAACCATCCTATCTAATTAAAGACTGGATAGAATTACATCGAATTATTTACGAAAGAAAATTCTTGGTTGCTCAAGGATTCTCATTTGCATTTGTAAATATACAACAAAAAACACCTAAAAAGGAGTGACGAGGGTCTCGTTCGAAATACCGTAAAAGTGGCAATCAGCTCGGTTTACTGACTTTTACTTCAAAGTGAATTTTTTGTTCTCGCCTTTTTATTCTTCACGTTTGCTAACGTTGAAGTATTTTCGAGCAGTTCTATATTCAACAGCATTTTAATACTACCCCCGATAGCCTCAAACGTTCCAAGAGAATTAATTTCAAATAATGTGCAAATGTTTTAAGAAATATTATACTCTGGAATAATGTCTTGCGCAAGAGGAAAGTTTCACTTAAAATATGTTATTTATAGCTCTACTCTTGGTAAGACCATAAATATTAGGTGGAGTCCGGCGGAATGTAGTTTAGGTAACGATTCCTTTGGCTATGTACTAGTTAAGTGTTTCGGTGTCGGGAACTTGTATTAGTACTCGTGCCTTCGTTGTCCATAACTCTTTTGTGAAAAAATGCGACAAGTAAACATTTCGCATTTTTGTGACACGCTGAGAAATGTTGCCGATTATATGGAATAGAGGTCAGCTGAGGTGTGTTATATTTTTTTCTTTGTACAACAAAGAAAGTTCTTATATTTTGTGTGAAAATGAGGGGCATAATTCATGTCATATTGAAGTATTCATAGTATTCTTCTGTCAAATGCTGAAGAATTAGGTGTGCCGCACAGTAAACTGTTGTCATCTCAAAACATAAAATATGTTATTTTTTCAAATCCAGCTGTCCGTTAATTTCGATCCCTCATACAACTAGTTACGTTTTCACTTATAAAATAAACAAAATATAAAGGCAAAAAAGTGGAATAAAAAAACGTAGGAACCCGATAACACAGATTAGGTTTACAAGGCGTAATTTATCAGCGACTGAGTAACAGGCGGGTAGCTGCATTCGACCACTCGCAAGTAGCGTGAAGTGGCACTATAGCTCATTGGACATCGTGCCTGGACGTCGTCTAACTGAAAGGTGGTGCTCGCACTTTTGTGAAGAGTCACTAGGGCGATCTGATTGTAAGAGATAAGCTGTTCACTCCTACTTAAGGCGCTGTCTGGTACATCGTGTGGTTATCGCCCCACCGAAAACTAGAGAAATACCGAAAGGGTTTATATACCTTAAAAAAACTCCTTATACCAAGGAAGCAGATTGTTTTCTAGCGAGTACAGGTACTCGGTGAACTGCAACCACCTGACTGCATCGGCACATGACTCGCTCTTAACCCTGCCTCCAAGCATGCTCTGTACAGTGTACAGTCTACACCTGCAGAGAAATTCAGTTTGTTAAAGAAGCTATGTCGGGTAACAGGTACCATTGCAATAAGCAGCTGATTCATGTCCGACGAAAGCATGCCCGAGCGCCAACTGTTGAGGCACGTCGGCGACCCGCAGTGTTCATGGCTCACGCATATGAGGCTACGATAATCTTTTAGACATTTTTGAGTTCAATACCTCAGTTAGTCGTAGCTAGAGGTTTCGATCCCGGTCGATTTTTATAATCCCGGGATTTCGGGCTTATCTACAGTCAATCTCGGGATCCCGGGATAGTCCCGGGATTGTATTGGCAATGGAAAGTGGTAACAAAAAGACAGTTAAACATATCAAAATTTTTTTTTTGTTTATCATTTAGTTTTGTGAGGACATAGAATATTTAAGTTTTAAATCTCCAAAAAGACCTTAGGTTAACCAAAATTATACTTTCTTCTTATAAAATAAACAAACTAGTGCCTAGTTTGTTTTGTCTTGCGGTAAATAATTTATGAAACTAACAATAAACTTCAAAAAATCAACTTCTTTAGACTTATTTAGAAAAACTATAAAAAAAAAAACTATATGCTTAAGAGACCAATGTTTATAGATGCCTACTCATATTTTTAAATTAAATTGCCCAGAAACTTTATAAATTACACACTTTTACGCATAATCCAGAACTAGTCATTAGCAAAAACAAATGAAATCAACTGTGTAGACAAGATGGCTGTCAAAACATCAAATCGAAAAAGAAACGCACTTTCCTTGCATTTCTTTTTACGAACATTTTTATTGACTTATGTAAAAAAGATAGATAGATAGATACGAGTAAATACTTTATTTGTCCACCAATGTTTTACAGACATTATACAGTTATTAACGACCGATGTAATGTACAAAGGGCGGCCTTATCGCTTAGTGCAATTTTTTCAGGCAACCTTTGGATGGATTCATTTTGCAATGGTGATAGGTATACATAAATTAGAGAAGTAAATAAGGTCTTAACCTATAAAATATATTTTTTATACATAAATACTACTAATTTATATTTATACATAAATACTATACATACATACGTTAATATATACATACGCTAATTGTCAACTATTAGAGACAGATAATGCTAATGATAATGCAAAAATGTATCAATCCCGAAAATCCCGGGACTCATTAAATATGATCCCGAAAATTTCGGGACTAAAATATGACCGGGATCCCGGGGGATACATTTTTCGAATCCTCTACTGGTAGCACTCAAAGTTAGTTCCCAACAGATGACGTTTTTGTTGAGGGCTCGAAATATTGCCATGCACCTTTACTCCTTTACCTTCCTATTAGAAACAGCAGCTGCGGCCATAGAGTAATCCAAACATTCGGTCTGGGAACACTATGACATAGAAACAAATGATTTTAAATATTTCAATAATCTTTTTTTTAAAAGATGTCACTCATTTGGTTGTTATGACTGCCCTTTTAAATTTCACAACGAATTTAGCAAGCAATTCGATTATACCTTAATAATTAAAATTTGATTGCAATAAAATTTGGAAAATTTGGAATTCAAAGCCAAATTTGGAAAATGTTCTAAAGAGATTATAAGTTATAATGAGTTACGAATTGCTTGGCTAGGATTGCCTCAGCAACACTAAACGTGGAGTGTGGGTCGACCATCATTATCTTAGAGACAATAGAACAAGAGGCCGACCGCCGCCATCCAAATACGTACCTCGCTCTTGTCGGATGACAAATGGTAGTGTGTTTCGCACCGGACATGACCTGTTCGAACAAACCCTCTAACAATATTAGGGCGTTAATTCTACTCGACAATGAAACAAAGAGCACACGACATTATTTCGGTGTGTCTCTCTCCTACGCCTGAAGTGAATAGCTTTCGCAAATTTACTTATAAAAAGAAACATGAGATACAAATTACCGTGTTTTAGTTCAAGTTCTGTTTAGGTAGTGATATAGTTATAATAAACACATGTATAAAACCTCATAGTATACTATTTAATTACATACTTTTCACCGATGTCAAGGTAAAAAATTCATTTAAAATTTTGATAACGTACATATTTTATGAGACTGTTGACAATGCGATACATACATAAAAATATGAGAAATTTGATATGAATGAACGACTAATTGGTCTGGATTGCTTTAGAACTAGAACTAACTAAACAGAGCTTGGACTATGGTGCCAGAAAACCGATAAACATATAAGGATATTATTATTTGTAAATAAATACATAGGTACATTTTACACCGCGTGCATTGGCGCCCAACATGAGGGTACCCGATGACTCCTGCAGGAGACTCTACTCGCAGGTTGTGCCAGTATGGGCGAGGGCCCTGAAGGGCAGCAACGTCGCACTACTGGGACGACCGCAGAGAGTGCTGACCATCAGGGTCATTAGGTGCAGTACCCCCGCACGATCACACGCACGTGGGACCTGGAAGCGAGAGCCCTTGCGGCTCTGTATTGTGTAGGCGCGGGAGTTGGGTCGGAGTCCTGAGACTCGAGAAATCATCGACTAGAAATCCCAACTTCACCGGGCCCTCGTAGAGGAATGGAAGAAACAACCTGGGCAACCGAGCGCCGGTCACGCCATAATCGCAGCGGTAAGACCCGTTATGGAGGATTGGCTCGAGAGGCACATGACTCTCGGAAAGTATGCTTTGGGGATCACCTGTGTCTAATCCGCAAGGAGCCCGCGCCTGAGTACCAGTAGGTGGTATCCGAGGGGATTTCCGCACAGAAAAAAAAGGTACATTTTACAAAAAAAAATATATCTTTCAAGTTTATCCAACTTACTGTACAAGTTATTAGAAGAAGTCTGCTCTTAATATGTAAGTGTGTTGGTTTACTTCCTAGATCATAACTTTTTAATACTTGGACAGATTTGGATGTATGGTCTAACGTTAGAATCCCTCAATAAATAAGCTAAAATATGTAGCTTGTTTAATGTTTTAAATTGCTAACTGGTTTTCTTTGTTACCAAGAAAATGTGTCGTTCTGAATGTACATAATAATAACACCTAATTAATAAAATTCACAGCGTATGTTAATCTTGTTGGTCATCAAATCATTTATTTTTATAAAAAGCCTTAAAATATCTAAATGTAGTAAAGTCAGTCACATATGAAACAATTAATATAGTAATAGTCTAGTATAATTATAGTATTAATATAATTATATATAATGGTGAGAATAGTAACATTTTCATATTACAAGTAACATTTTCATATTACCTGTTTTCAATTGAATAGAAAATATACTTTAGGTTTTCACAAGGAATATTTTCACAAATAAACACCGATTTAGAGTCTAAAAAACTTTATATCTGCACAGTAAGTGCCAAGAAGAATAAAACAATAAATTCATAGATTTTAGTAATATTCATGTGTGTCTACATTATTTGTATTTTAGGTTACTACATAAATATTATTACTAGATTTTAATTACATCCCCAGTTTTCTATTGCAAAGAAATTGTTAAAAGAAATATTTTCCAATGACATCCTCAAAATCTGCATTATTATTTTCAAAATGGTTGAATGATTCGAAAAAATCTTACTGAATTGTATGCTTCCCACTGGGTCTTACTCAAAGAAAATATATCACCCCTAACAGTGAACAATAAAAAAGTACAGTTTATTACATTTCATTCTAAATTAGACGCGTTAAGATCGGTCATATTATTAAAAAGTTAATTATTGTTCTCATCGTCTCGATTCAGTGAGTTTAATTTCCCAGCCGCAATATATATTTCACAAATAGTTATGTATAAAGTCGTTATATTATATGGCATAGCTTATACATCGATCCTCAATTTGAAGTATGTATCTATTTGAGATTGTGAATGAAAAGTAGACCCCAATTTAATTCTATTTACATTTACTTTGCTGGGTCGCGTGACCTGCCATCTTTTCTGGAGTTTGATTATGTTATCTTCGAAACTTTTACTTTATGATACCATTTATTTTGATATATCGATATAATAATTACTAGAAATAAACTCACGAAAAACCTATAGTTATTTATTCACATCTGTATTTTAAAATATGTATCTTTAAAAAGAAGTGAGGCATATTGGGACTTTTAATTGACCTAGATCTTGGCATAAACTTGACGCAATAAATTTAAATTTCTTCTTTAGGTTTTGTATATCTAACGCTAAATTAGTGAGCAAGGTTTCTTATGCCCCTTGTTTGTTTACGTAAGTAGCTGTTACCAATCAACCAGTGATTTCAGTGCCAACAGTAACCTTAACTACTTGAACTAATTGTAGTACTGCTTTTGAACATGATATACGCCGTTAGTCTCTGTGTCGATGGTTTAATACAATGCAGATGATTATTCTGTGAAATGTCATTGTTTACCTTGAAATATCACGGATTTGTCGTAAGTAGTGCCGGTGAATATGCTAATGAACATTGATATGCTAATGTACTTACGAGTATAACTGTTGATTATACATTTTCTCCGATGCAGTGCTTGTAGCAATTATGTGTTCGGGTGTATATGCATTTATCTACTACTCTGCCATGATCTATAGATATCGTTTCTAAACGTGATGTCCCAGTTGCCCTTAAAAATCTACAACCTATTGCAAGAATCCAGTTGTATATTAAAAGTTGTTAAAAAATATTGACATCGATTACGAGTAGGTAGATAGGATGCTGACTTATTTCTGAATATATTTTGGAATCTCTTAAAAATAACTTTTTGAAATAAAGGAAAATGTTAACTCATATCCTTGAATACGAAAAGGGTCGGTACTCTGATAATAATATAAAATCAACATGGCTTATGTTGTGATTTTTAAATTAAAATAGAAACTGTATAAACAGAAACCTTTTTAGGGGTATGTAACTTTTTAGGGAGGTACTTTTAAATTAAGTAAATTCCCAGTGCCCTGTACAACGAAAATATGGCAGTCTATCATAGAAACATTATTTTAAATACATTGCTTATATTCTGTTAAGTTACAAAAACATGACAAAGAATCTGAAAAACAACTAGTCGACTTTCAATACCAGGTTACATTCGTAATGTTTTAGTGTAAACCTTAGAAAGGAATACTGTTCAAAAGAAATTGACTTATATACCTTTTTGGTGATTGATTTGGCTTGTTATCGTTCTCCAAAGTGCATGACTGTGTTACGTGACCGTCCGATGCTATTAGCGTTTAGGAGTGATGTAACCAAGCAAACAAAAGCAATCATTTTTTACTGGATAAAATGGCGTTGAGCTTAGCAAGTATAAATTTGCTAATTACATGGTTAACTTTTACTTACTTAAGTAACAAACTTACACTCTAGACGATTTCTAGCTCATTTGTAAAAATGTATTACCTAAATAATGTTTTAATTTTCAATAATTTTGTTTAAAAAATTAAAAAGTCGACTTTTTAATTAATTTATTAGAAACTGTAAATACGTTCTTTTAATTTAAGCATACCCTTAAAAAGATTTGTTTAAGTCGGTTCACAAATGAACTTCTTCGAACTGCGAGAAACCAAGTAAGATTGGTTTCTCGTACAATTCATATTCGAACATATTCAACATTTGGGTGGTTTAACACAGATAAAAAACATACATTCGTTACATAAAAAAAATATCAAAGGAATTGAACACCCTCGTCTTACTGAAGTCGGTTCAAAAGGTTAGTTTGGTTTAGCATTAAAACTCCTTCACTGGTTTCTACCCAATCAGTTAAAGCAATTGACAAGGTACCGACAGGGCTCGTTTGAGTTGGGATTCCAAATATGTCTATTCACGTTACATCTCCGTAGTTACGGAGACTGCTGACAAGTTAAAAAAAAACTTCTAGTAGTTTCTAATACTTTATACTTGACTTGACTCGTACAAAGTAGTACTGATTTTTTTTTGTTGAGACCCACATACTTTTAGAACTGAGTATTGGTGAGAATGATCAAAACTTTCTTAATCGGTAATGCCTTGTCTTTAAGACTTTCGATGTTGTTTTAACGCATCACAGCAAATTGTTTTTAACTTTGTAGAAACTGTCTAGTAACCAAATTAATTTGAAAAATAAAAGATGTAATAATTAATTCAAATTGTAATAATGACATTGTGAACGAGTTTGTCCCAACGTCACTGCAACTACATATTGTTCAGTAAAAATCATACCGAATCAACTGATAAACGGTTAAGGCTATATAATGGAAAGGGCACACTCTAAATTTGCTATTGATTGAAACAAAGCCTCACAGGGTACTGTAAATAAACCTCCTCAACCCTTTTAATGTCATGAGATACAGACAGATGAATACAAACTATAAAGAGGGTTGCTTTGTATGGTATGTCTTCTTTCTAGAGTCTGGAGGGTTTTAAAACAAATCCAAGTATACTTATGGAATGTAATGCACCGATTCTATTATTAGTACTCGGAGTAAGCTTCTCATCATTCGTTAATATTATTTACATATTAGCCTGCACGGATGGAACAATGGTTTAAGCGGTCACCACGCCGCTGCCTACTTCTCTGAGTGTTATGAGTTCGATCCCCACACTTTATGTGATCCACAAATTATTGTTCTTTGTGTCTTTGTGTTCTTGAGTCTGAGTGTTCTTTGTGTCCGTATGTATGTTTATGAAGTCATATCTTCCTAGTGCGGGAAATGTATTTAAAAAACAAGCAATTATCACAGCATTTTTGTCAGTGCAATGCAGTGTGCATTCTATTGCAATTATATTAGGAATATTTTTATTTAAATTACTTAGAATTAAATTAAAATAAATATATGTAGAACCTAAGTAGTATAGACACCTTATACCATACAAATATAAAATAAACTCATTAAATGAAATTATCAAATGACTCATAAAATGGAATCAAACTGGCAGACGGGTCATCTGAGGGCCAAGTGCGAGTTTATTTCACTTCTAATCGAACGTCACGATGACCGCGTTCGGTACTACGATTGGCCCGCATTGAAATCTCCACCAATCGCATCGCCAAACGCGCTCGCCGTCGAGAGCGAGTCGATATGAATTATAAACTTGCACTCAGCCCTCTGATGGTAAGTCGTCGGGCTCGTCGCCCATAGATACCTGCACGTTAAAAGTCATAAGTGCGTAGCTGCCTTTTCTGCCCCCCATAGAATCAGGGCGCGGGTTTGGCTCCGGATGAGTTATCCATTTACTCAGTGAAAAGTAACAAGATAATTGTTTAAAGAAATGGTGTACCTAGATGACTCCTAATTATTGTAGAGAAGTATAACCGCAATATAAATGCGGTCGGACACACGATTTTACGCTACTTAACTTTTATACTGTTATTGCACTAAATCGTGTAGGTGGTTCTCTTACGTCACACCCTGCACTCAACAATTTTATCACGACTGGCGTCAGCGTGGACGTTTCCGTTTCCGGCGGCCGTTCCGTCCGTTATTATTTTATTACCCTAAATAAGTTCTCCACTCAAAATATTGTGAAGGTGTAGGGTATGAACTTTACGTTTACATGTACTCCGAAGCACCATATATTATTATTTTAAGAAGTCACTTATACAAATAAGTACCACAAGTAAGTATGTTTTTTACAAGTTTCATCAACATCACATCAACAGCCTATACCTGTCCACTGCTGGACATAGGCCTCTCCTTAGAAAGGAGGTTTTGGCCTACTATACCACGCTGTCCAGACGGGTTGGTATAGGGTTTGTTTCAAGTTTTCCTTCTCTTTGCAGTGCAGTTGTCCTGCTTAGTTTGCTCCCTTAGTCGGCTCTTACGACACCCACGGGATGAATTAGGGTGGTGACAATTTGTATTCTTAATCCGTCACCACACGGTTTTACAAGTTTGTATACCAGGAATTAAAAAAAATGAAAACTTGAAATATGCAGTGAGCTATTAAAGGGATAATACCAGAAATTCTACCCATATTAAATTATTTAAAACATTTCGATCATGTACAAATATAAAAGTACTTGCCCTAAATGACTGACTGACTCATCAACTCAGAGCCTAGATCGCCGGGAAAAGGACCTGTGGACATTTTAGTCCTAAGGGATTAAGTAAGAAATTTATATAAGTTCGTCATTTTCAAAGTTAAAAACATGAAGTAAGAAATAGACACGTGAGCGAAGCCGCCTTTCCATCATCTAGAGATGCCTGGGCTCGTTCATAATAAAATAAGTAAGGTGAACACTTTGTTGCACTAACCTCTGAAACAAGAGCTTTAAGTAAGGTTTTATTAATAAGGGCTGTTTGCCTCTGTATGAATGGAAACATCATGCCTCCAAGGACGAGGATCTAACTTTTTACCAGGTCCGCCTATACAGAGACTTTTACAGTACTTGTATTGTGTATGTGACATCTAATTTTAACCACCTTTAAAAAATGTATTTTTATCTTAGAATTCAATGATTTCAAATTTAAAAAACAGTAGCAAGTTAAGAAATGATGAATGTAGTTTAGTTCATCGAGATGTATTGAGGAGTGATAATTTTTCAAAGTAATCAAAAACTGTTATATTTTGGTAACTTCGCCTATATTTGTTACACCTAAATCAGAGAATCAAGCTTATTAAATTAGTTACTTCAGGTGAGAACAGTAGTAGCAAAATCAGAAATCGTTTCACCTAAAGTTTTCGAGTACTTTGAAACTCCTAGTAATTTCCCTCTTCCAGCTTCCCTAAACTTTCTCTACTAAGCCCTATAGCGAGATAAAACTTATTCAGTTCTAATACACTACATGTATCCTTTGGTTAGCTAATCTTAAATTGTACTAAATTAGAACCGAGCATATTCTTGGGATCAACTTAGCTATGAGTGTGACACTCTATGGGAGCAGTCCCATCAAAATCAAAATTTGAAAAACCTTAAATTATTTTAATGAATGCTGATACAGGATATTTTTTCTATAACTTTTTTTGTTAATTGTGCAGAATTCCTATTTACTACGAATGTACTATTGTACATTCGTGTTTGGTGTTTTAAGGGTAGGTACAAATTTTTCCTACTAAGGAAGCTACAAATCTAAACAGAAAAATCTCGCCGTTTCCTTCTTCTCTTGAAACAAATCTAACTTCCAAAGCGCCATTCCCGTACGTCCTAGTATTATTTTCTGTGGTACGAGAATAGTAATTTGTTCGGATTCCAATTTACTTTAAAACTTTGGGGCCGCGTACCCTACGTCCTTCTGCAAACTTTGTGCGGCATATTTTTAATTTGAGGGAAAAACTCCTCAAGTTTCTACATTTTTAGAGCCTGGGAGTTTGTAAATTAAATAATAAATGTTCCGCTTTCCTTTTTGGTTTTCTTTATTTTACAATAGTAATCTCAAGTTGTACTGTTATATAGTTTATGTATTCCACGAGTATAGCAATACCATTTATAATGTGCTAGTTAGTTAACACTGTTGTTTGTACATGTTGTCCGATTCAAGATGTGAAAACTGCTTATAATATAATATATACAATTTTCCGTTTTCAATAAGCTAAAATATATACATGCATTTGCATAAAGCTGTTTTGATAACGGAGCTAAAAGCAAGGCCAGCCTAAATCTGTTGCAAATTTAATAAGGTTTGGGCCCGTTTATTCATGTGACAAGGACTCTTGTCCTAGAAAATATTCTGATAAGATGATATGATGATAAACTAAAATTTAGCCAGAGCAACGCCACCAAGCTTCCATTTATAAAAACAATTTTTAACCATTTATTTTTGCTACACTAGATACATAAAACATAGACGAATACAAGGTACATTACAAAATCACGTTATTAATTTTACTAAACATTTCGGCACAATTTGTAGCAAAGGCTATAAGCTCAGTTTACGCTGATCAGTTAAAAGAAGTCGTAATGTCGATGACCGCTGCAGCTTAAAAAAAACCTGAAACGAAATTAATAAATATTTATAAAATGGAGCTTTTATTTAAGCCTTATACTTTTCAAATTATTTGCTGCCCTAATTATAAGAAAAATACATACGTCAGGAAGTAATTGCTTGATTGCTAAAGTATTTTATCAAACTAACATAATGTTCTTGTTTATTTTATTGATAACAAGGATTTGGCTTAGCTTAGCAAAGGGCAAATATATACTTAGATAGAAATCTGTCTAGTACCCTCGTTTTTCTATTTTCAGTTTCTGCCTACGAGACAAAAGCTAGCTTATAATAAAGCGAGAGATAATTGCACTCTGCTTTAGTTTACCATCTTTATTTTTTTAAAGAAGCGGTATCGTCTGTGTTAACAGTGGAGAAATAGATGAAAATCCTGAGACATAGATATTCTAGATAAAGAGTATCTCATTATGAAAAGTTTGTGATTTTTAATGTAGGTATTTATGTATGAGAGATATCACACTCCTCTACAGTGAGGACCCTAAAGTAATCGTAAGTTACCATTAAATGGTAACTTCCGATTACTTTGGGGTCCTCACTGTCTTATGGCCACGATCATCACCGTTTATATACATATTTCGAAACGGTTGTCAACTACTAAACATCCAAGGTCTCAAATCAAATTTATTTATTTAAATTACTTCAAATTATTTTCTAGCCTCAATTGTAGCATAAACATGTTTACTCTCACATAATTTTTCAAATATAGTTAGAGAAATGTTTAAGATGAGTTAAGAAATGCTTAACCGTTTATGATGCATTTCTCCACAGCTTTCGCAGCAAGTGCCAACCACCGGAAATAACAAAAAAGTCTAATCCCAGTAAGTAAGCATTCGGATATCTTGTAAAATAAACTTATTGATTCGCATGTCGATGAGCAACAATGATCTATATTAATTTTTTTACTTTTCAAGGAAAAGAAAGTGATGTATTTTATTTACAGTTTTGATTTTTAACGGAACCCTAATTAACCTTCTGTTTGTAACAGTTTTATATGGAAATACATACCCCGAAAAGGTTATAATCACACATATGAATAGTAATGAAATACAAATTGCCGTAGCCACGCGTGTTATCACCTTACAACAAATGTTTACGTTCTTTTAAAGTATTTCAAAAAAATCCTTTATAATCTCTGATTTACACACCTCCCCAGCCGACTGCGGTCGCACAATAAAAGCAATTTATTTTTCCCAGCCACACTTTTTTCATTAGTATACAAGGATGACGTGTAAAACAAGCGTTCTGTGACGAGGGTGTTCGTAAATAAGCGAAGGGAAGTAATTATCTGCTTACGTAGGGTAGATACATTATTTAAAACAGTGAGTGAGTGCCGCAAACTTTTGAAGTGGAAATAAAAATCTAATCTAGATATTATATTTGTTACTACATCAAAATTTTGTGGCACTCATTGATTGTTTTCAAACTTCGATATACGACGACGATCGACTTATCCATGATTCATATGGATATGTATTAACTTACTGAGCACATTTTTTTCATTTAAACGAAGTCATATTCTTCCTTATGATTTAACCTTCCGTGATTCCAAGATAAACTACTTTGTTTACCTCCAATACAACTGGAACTGTACAATTTCCGAACTAAGAGTAGTTCTCTCTAGATCTTATTTTCATCCTTGAAAAATTCTTTCTTGTGAAAAGGTGTAGACTCCGAGAATATAACAGAAGGACTTACGTAGAATTAAAATGCAAATAATTTAAGTATTCTGTTTGAAATACCCTCGCATGTTTCCATTTGTTAATTTTTACTGTCAACTTGACTTATTCATAACACATAGTGAAGAAGAAAATGAATATAAAAAAAAATATTATTTTTACAACCATATACAGGCATATTATTACCTATCTATTCTGTGGCACAGTAAAGGAAAAGAGGGGGTTTTCAAACATTTACCACCTTCTCTTTTTCAGTGGAGCTAAAAATTAATTACTAAAATTTTGAACGTTTCTGTTATTATCTATTGAAACACCAAATAGACGGTAAATAATTTATTAGAGCTGCAATGAATTGTGTACCCGCATAAAACAAAACCTAGACCAACTCGCCTGTACTGATCAACTGTTAACAGTTGATCAGTGCAGGCTTGCAATTGAGAGTACATTTACATTAGTTAATATAATTGATTTCTGTGAAGTGTGACCTCAATGGTTTTACTTGTGTATGAATAATAATAATTATACTTTATTGAAAGCCTTGTTATATTTTCACAATAATTAAACGATAATGGCAATAGTTTATTATAAGCTGTGTCGTAGTCATTAACGCCCACACCCGAATCTTACAGTACATAATTATATAAGGTTAGTAGTTTTACAATTTTTAAAATAATATGTTTAGGTACCTTTGTAAATGGTGTTTGAGTGTATGTTAAGTGTAGGCGAGTGTACGCTTGTGTACGTGTAAAGTGTCTATGCGTTTTCATGCTATGATGGTCTTCAAACTGTTAAGGAAAGAGGCCACTCTATCAATTTGTACTTACATTTTTGTAGGTCACGGGATATATATTTAGCAACCTATTAATCCTATTATAAAGTTTGGTGCCAAGAAATTAAGACTGTCGGGACGAAAGAGTGTTCCTATGTGGTATACTAGAATGTACTCTGTTGGATCTACGAGTATTTTTAATAAAATTAATTTCGTCCTAAGAGTCTTAGTATGATGTTATATGACTTTTTTTTATAAAACAGGAACCTGTCGTTTAATTTCATTCCTATGCACGTGGAAATCTTAGTCGATCTAAATGATTAATTCTAGGTGCATTAAGTTATTTATAAACAAGTATAAAAGTGCTTAAGCATATAGCTTTGACCCAGCACGATAATGTTAAATTACTTAATTATATAACACGGCACTAGTGCATGCCCAACTCTTTTCTTTTGCCAGATCATGACATCGATAAGTATGTACTAAGTCTGGGACAAAATTCTTTGAAGAAATAATACTGTATTAAATGTTATTACGTAAGCAACGGTAGATGGAAGCCGTCACCCGACGATCATTACACGATTATCTGAAGCAAGCTTCCTGTCTCTATAACAATCCAATAAACAAGCCTAAAATACATATATAAACAGGAAAGAAAATACCTAAAATATGCAAAAATATGAATATTATAATAATTATCTCCTGTTCGTTCGTCTTATGTTCTATTAACATATGTGTACTAAAGAAAAAGTTGAAATGTCATTGGAATGTAAGAGTTAGGGATAACATCTTTGTTATGTACAAAGTATGAAAATTGAGTTAACGTCAAGTCTTAAATCTTTCAGAAAAATATATATTTTTGCAAAACTACCCATAATGCTTGCTATAGATATGTATATAGCTAGCTCTATTGTATCGTAATGACATTTGCATAAGTTTTAAAATAATCCACAGCCTAAATTAAGACTGTGAATTCCTACTAGCTTAGGTTCTATTTATAACAACACATTTATGTCATATTTTTAACCAACTTCCAAAACACAAAAGAGGAGGTTCTCAATTCGTCTGTATTTTTTTTTATGTTTGTTTGTTACGCGATTTCTCCGTCAATTGTGGACCGATTTTCAAAGTTCTTTTTGTAATCGAAAGGGTATGCTCCCGAATTGGTTCCATTACCACCAATTCAGGATCTGATGATGGGATCCTAGAGAAATCGAGGGAAACCCTCACAATTATTGGGAATTTCACAGCCCCGACAACGTGTTTTAGCTACGAGTATTTCTTTAGCCAAACAAATCATGGCAACCGTCAGAGACTGCGCGATGTGATGCGCAGAGAACTTGCAGTATTTATGTCACCACAGTAATTTTCGTTGTATTAAGAAGAAAAGGTTGAAATTTTGTATTCTATCTTGTTAAAAAAATTCGGATAGACGTTTTGTTGCTATGGATGGCATCGCATTTCGTTTGTAAGTAATTTTATACTTAATTTATTAAAATAGTTCTGGAAAAAACTCTTAAATTTTGTGTGGGTCAACTAGGTTAATTTCTAACATACCAGTATTAACCCTTCTAGTTGGAACTCCTTCTATAAAATATTGAGCATATTTGTTGAGTAGTCTCACTAAAGCTTCCCTATCTTCACCTTCGAGATCAGTGTCAATTGAATCGGAAGTTATTTTGTTCGGTTGCAACTCACAAGAATTTGACTGTTTCTTAGAAAAGAATTTAAGCTGATCTTGATCAGTTTGGACGCCAATGTCATGTCCTGCACTAAAAATAGTAAAATAAAACTTCGAACCGACTTCAAACAACACCGACAAAGAGCACTAAAAAATTAAAAAATAGTTACAAATCTAAGTAAAAAACTATAATAAGTACCCTCAATGTAACAGGTAACATTATAATAAAAATAGTCCCTTCTAGTCTTAGGTTAGGTAGCCTTTATTGTTTTTATTAAACCTTTTTTACACTTTATGTTGCCTTAGACCAATGTAAAACTAAACCAGTCGTTTCCGACATTACATGCCAGCTTCGGAAACTGTTAAATAAATGATTACATTATTTTTCTTTTAATAGTAATGTAGACCAATGGAACCATATTGGTTCTAACCTAGTTTGATTCCAGTATAATCATTCCAAAAATTATAATACCCACTCACAAAAATATTTTTTAAATGCCTTATTGTTGCCTCAGTTCTTTACGTGCAATACATTTCAAATAAAGAACCTTAAATACTTTCAGGGCTACAATATTGTACAAGTGTTTCATTCGACTTGGACACAGGGGCACACAGGGGAGTTCCGAAGCATTACGTCACGTACGACGCTCATTTATCATTCGAGAAATATCTAAGGGACGTCTCAGCAAAGACGTGGGGATATAGTGGCATCTTCATTAATACCGGATAGAATACATACGTCGCTAATTGAAATCATGGTTATGAGTTTACTCTATGTATGGGGTAATATTACGATGAACATAATGTTCGGCTTAACATTCAGTTACTGAAAATTATATTTTAACTGACAGTATGTATATATATTTCATTTCTGAAACAGGCTAGGATATTATACCAACATTAGTTAGTGTTTTTTGTATTCGTTCTGCCAAATATGTGCACGTTTAGTTAAATATACACAGCAGGAAACAACAATCAACACCAACAAAAACCAACGGTAAAGTTAAATATATTCTTATTTTTTGGTTCCAAAATGGACTTAATATACTGGCGGAACCTGCAACACCAACAAGTCCATATAAGTGACTAATGGACAAACAAGTTCTGCATATACTTCATCATCATCATCAACAGCCTTAATTTGCCTACTGCTTGACATAGGCCTCTCCTTAGATTTAAGGGGGTACTCTCTGCCCGAATCGTCCGCCACCTCTACGAGGTGGGCCCCGATCTGTCGGACGCCCAATACGGTTTTCGAGCGGGGTGTTCGACGGTCGGCGCTGTGCTGCGCCCGAGGGCCGTGACCGAAGAGGCGGTAAGCTGTGGCGGCGTGTTGATGGCGGTGTCCTTGGACATCGCTAACGCATTCAATAGTCTGCCATTTAGCTGCATCAGTGAAGCACTCCACTATCATGGGGTGCCTAAGTTCCTGAGGCGGCTAGTGGCAGACTATTTAGAGGAGCGTACGAGGACCGAGATGGCAATCTGAGGTGTCGGCGCATGTCGTGCGGTATTCCACAGGGGTCTGTTCTTGGACCTCTCCTGTTGAACATAGGGTACGACTGGGCCCTTCGAGTTGATTTTCCCCTTGGGCTGGGTGTAATTTCTTACGCCGATGAGGCGGCGCGCCTGGTGTCCAGGCGCGACGCCTCATCGGCGTAACAAATTTCATATGGTATACCACAATACGGTGGCCACTATGCGGTGCTTCGGTGTGGGCGGTGGCTCGGACCGCCCGCTCAGAATCGGCCACGCCGTGGAGGCGCTTCGGCCGGTCATCGTCGAGTGGGCAGGGCGGCAGCACGGGACACTTTCCTTCCGGCTCACGCAGGTCCTTTCCGGGCACGGCTGCTTAGGGAAGTACCTGCACTCGGTCGCTAGGAGGGAATTGAGTCTCGCCTGTTACCACTGCGATTGCAGTGACGACTCGGCTCAGCACACGCTGGTAATTTGCCGGGCTTGGGTGCGCCGCGCCGGGTTCTCATTGCAGTCATCGAGAGGGATCTCTCGCTACCGGCCGTCATACGCTCCATGGCCGGTAGTGACAGATGTTTCACCGCGCTCGCATCCTTTTACCAAGACATCATCTCGCACAAGGACACGGCGAAGAGGGCCCGGGAGGACAACATCCACTCGGACCCAATCCGTCACCGTTGAAGCGGGCAACGGAGGCGGGCCTTCCACCGCCTCATGCCACCCTGAGTGTGGCCGTGGGTGGACGGGACGGGTTTTCCCCTCCACCCGCTATAACGGCCAACCGCGAGGAGGCTACGTCCGCGTGTGCCGGACGTCGCCTAAGTAGAGAATGTACCCGAAGGGGGTGCCCGCGCCATTGCGGGCAGGCGCTGGGAGCGGGCCGGATGTCTGATTAACAGCAGTTCCCGGATCCCACCTATTACAGGCGCAGAGTGGCACACCGCGTGGCTCTAGTCAGTCCGATTCCGACACACCACCCCGCCGCAAACCCGGTGGGGTGACAGCCCGAGTGGGTTTTCACCCGTAAAAAAATAAATAAAAATAAAGGCCTCTCCTTAGAAGGGTGCTTGACTAGAAAACCTCCACGTGGCGCACACTGGAAACGTTGAAGATTAGAAAAACATTCAAGAAAAGAGCGTACTCCTTCTGAAAAGGCCGGCAACGCATTTGTGACTCCTGAGTTGCAGACGTTCATGGGCGGCGATGGGCAGAAGTGACCCGTCTGGCCCCTCTAACATTAAGAAAAAAAAAACGATGGCGCATTGAACGTCCCGGCTGGAGGCTCCACGTGCTTTATTTGCCACCGTGGAGGCGCTCCACCGGATCTCTCGCCACTGGCCGTCATACGCTCCATGACCGGTAGTGACAGTTGTTTTACTGCGGTCGCATCCTTATGCGAAGATGTCATCTCGCAGAAGGAGGCCGCGGGTAGACGGGACGGGTTTTCCCCTCCACCCGCCACAACGGTCAGCCCAAGGAGGGTACGTCCGTGTACCGGACGTCGCCTAAACAATGATAATGTACCCGAAGGTGGTGCCCGCACCGTTGTGGGTAGGCGCTAGGAGGGGTCCGGATGTCTCAATAACAGCAGTTCCCGAATCCCTCCTATTACAGGCACAGAGTGGTCCGACACACCACTCGATGAGGTGACAGCCCGAGGGGTTTACCACACTTAAAAAAAAGAGGCCTCTCCTTAAAAGAGAAGGAGGCTTAGGCCCTATGTACCTCACTGGCCAAATGTGTTGGTATAGGGTTTGTTTCAAGTTTTTCTCCTCTTTTCAGTCTTGTTGTTCAGCGTAGTTTGCTCCTTTAGTGGGCTTTTACGACACCCACGGGATGATGTCGTGTAAGATGTTCGAAATATTATTATATAAACTTATATATATTCCGTATTCTTTATCCATCAACGCACTATTAAATAAATAAATAGCTTAGCTAATCTATTTTTTTTCTATACTTTTTTTTATGGTATAAGGGGGCAAACGAGCAGACGGGTCACCTGATGATAAGCAACTCAAAACTCACAAGTGTGTTGCCGCCCTTGGAGTCCCTCTCGCTCAAGTCAGCGGGAGGGGGGATTTGGGCTCCGATAACCTCACTCACTCAGTGAAAGGCAACGAAAGAATTGCTTAACACCGGTTTTTTGTGAGGCCGTGGTATCACTCGGTCGAGCCGGCCCATTCGTGCCGTAGCAAGACTCTCCCACGTATACATAACTACATAACTAGCTGTACTATGGCACATTGTGGTTGGCCACGCGTCGTACCTACACCACTACTGTTACAAGTGCAGTTTTTACAGTATAGTATAGGACAGTTCACCATAGTATAGTACAGTACAGTACAGTAAAGTATAATAGTACGTCCCATTAAGTAGGTATACGTCCCTTAAAGAAGTAACAGAAGTTCATCCCAGAACATACATTTATAAAAACCTTTATGGTCCCCCGAGTGTCATAGAGAAATCTTGTTGTTCCCTGCACTGATATTGCAGCTTTTCTCTTTTACAACTTCTTAAATAATAAGAGATGGAGGTCACTCAGACTATGGTACCTACTTACCGTCATTTCATCAGCATGGTTTTATAGTTTATTTTCTAAGGAGTGATTTAAAAAAAGTTGCTATACCCAATTTCGTTTCTCTTTTATATAAACAACAAAGAATAAAATACATTATGTAATTTGATTAAGGAAAGAATATACGTTTCTCTGTAATTTATCACGTGGGATTATCAAAGCGATGAATGAGCGTCATGGATGTGACAACAATAGAGCCTGTAGGCTGTTGCGTCAAACACCAGGGTTCCACAAAGGTGAAAATTAGTACATGTCACCATCAGCTATCACTTTATGACCGTCTGAATATACATCTCTTATAATTAATATTGTATGTTCGTTGTTTGTTTTATTATTATTTATTGCCTAATAATTATTATTTCGAAATTTATTTCTTTTTTTTCCGAAATTTATTAGAAAAAAATATGTAAGGAAGAAACGAATTCTCATAATCATATTATTTTATCATAATCTTAATTTAAGAGCTTATTATAACTATATAAGTTTACTAAAATTTAACAACACAAAACCATAAATCTTACAAAAGATATAATAACAAAATCTTAAATCTTATACCATGTATAATTGGACCTAAAATTACATACAACTACACAAAAAGAAAAAAAAATACACAAATAAATTAATTAGACTTAAAATCAATAAACTCAGTTGTAGAATCACAGCTTTTTTTTATGAGGAACTCCTTGAATACTATTTAATTTGTCTTTGGGAGTGTTGTGTTAAATATGTATTATGGGAGCCATTTCAAATATACTTTTTTACTTTGTTACTAGGATCTACACTGAGAACATTTGATTCTTTTTTTTATTAATCTAACATCTGGTGGTTCTTTTTTACTCTGTAGTTCTGTGCACATAATGATCCATGAAATAAACAGTAAAAACACATGTTTTTCAAATTTAAGGGAACCCACATACACGCTTAGGATCGTACTCATCAAGCATTCGTAGTAGTTAATAACTAAAGGTATTTAGGCACATTCTATTGTCAACAGTCGATAAATAATTTCTTCATCTTGGAACCTTTGTTTTCATTTCACGCTATTTAGTAAAACATATCCAGCTACAATATCTGTTATTCACCAGATACATGCGTGACCGTGGCTACCTGAATTAATTGTTGTTTATAACTCTGTCACGCAAACAAGAGTGGTTTTCGAAATTCATGTGTTGTTATGTTTACTTAAATTATGCTTGGACGGCGTTTTCTTAAAAGAATTTATTTTATAAGGCATATAAAGAATAAATTTGTCTTATTTAATACCTCCTTGAACAGTTAGAAACGTGATATTTCATTCATTCGTTTTCCAAATAAATCTAACACTAACATGTGGATTCTGAGCTAACAGATGATTCATTTATTTTACTTGTTTATTTATAGTTAATTAAAACGATAACGACCAATTACATTAATTAACATGGAGTTAGAATTATTACAACATAAAATAAAAATGATTTACAAGAAAAAAAGAAAAGAAAATAATAATAAAAGGAACACAAGCCAAATTTAATTCCAATATTATGGCCTTTATAACTTATAAGACTACTTAAAAACTAATATGGTACAGTAGACTCTCTCACATACATTAAACATACCCTCACAATTTCAATCCATTTGTCTACAAAAAATCACACTTAGGTTGTTGAACAGAAGCTCTTCTTAGGTACGACACACAGGAGACTCTGATCTGGCGATTGTATGAAAATAATAGAATCGATAACGCTAATTGTTATTATTTATTAAAAAAATCACAATATGATTAAAATTAAATTTTTTGACGCACTATGATAGATTCTAATCACAAGAAGAAAAAGTAAAATAATTAAATTTTCTCCAAGTTAAGTCTAGTCGAAGTTTTTCTTCTAAACTTATTCAATGAACGAAAACAACTTTGCAATTTCAATAGTATTACTAAAATGAACTTTAAACTTTAATATCGTAACGATATTCTGTGATTAAAAGTCACCTAACGAAATGCAAACCTCCGTTTCTGCTTCGGATATCAGCTACGTGACTCGCATACCAGGCGACTAACAACGTCTCAGAAGCCGATAACGGGACTAACGTCTTAAAAAAGTATCGCTTTCAGTCGTGCAAGGTAAAAATAACTGAATGAAAACAGAACGAAGCGACTCGCATTTATTTAACACTTCGAAGTGAATCCAGCGGCAAAAACAAGTGTACCAAACGTTTTGCAACAAAAACGGGACACAACAAGAGCTTTAGTTAATGTGAATCATATTTCATTCTGCAGGAGGACGGGATTTCCGAGACCTCGGAGCACCGAGACATTATATTTTCCATTGTAGGTCTACCTACACTGTATTAAACCGAATCATGTTAATGAAGATGTTTTAAATGAAACATTATTTATGCTTAGCGTAATTTAGCAATTTCATTGTAATTTATACTGTGAGTTTTTTGTTATATTATATACGACCAGGGAATAAATTGTTACTGGGTCCGGTTGCGGTCAGCAAGCGTCGGAGAGCAATCTATTCATTTTATTCGCAATTCCCATTAATAAAAGTGTTTCCACATATTTAATATAACAAAATATAAATTAGACGACCGTTCACTACAAGTATTAAGTAGAGAATTTGACAAATATTTCATTTTCACCAAATGTTACCTTTTGATTGCATACATTTAAGTTTAATATTCAATTACGCTTTGCACTTGTTTACTCTCTAAAAAAATACATCATTTCACAAATGAAATTGCTTGTACAAGTTTAAATTACAGCAATTCTTCCAATTGAAAACATTTATAAAAGTAAACGAACGGCACCAGGGCAGCTGTATAATAGGCTCTCTGTAAGAAAAGTAATGCGAGCAAGTTTTTCGCACCTGCTCACTCTTGATGTCTTTTAGTGTTCCTTAGTGAAATGGTAAAAGCTATATCGTACACACTAAAACTGCTTCCATAATACTGACGCTATAAAATGAATATTTAGTGTTAGTACCTCACAAGAAATACTTTTTCGATATCTTTTTTAAATAATCTTGAGTATTGGGTAGTTGAAACATTTCATGAAGATCATTTAATACATAGAAAAATGTTCATATCTTTTGATAGTTAATGAATAATAAACTTCTGTGTATACTCTACATTGTAGTGCCAAATTTTAGCAAACGACCAGTTTTAAATCTAATTTAACATTAAGTTTGTTATTTTAAACCTTGAAAATTTAATTACAAACTTTGGAAAAGCAGGTCCTATGTAAGGCTAATAAATTGCTATAAAATATTAACTACTATGAATACAATCATGTTTAATCGTACAGTAAGTCTGTTATACTCGTACATGTATAACTTAACGAAACTTTTTTTTTAAGGATAAATATATGAGATATTAAAATATGCAATAAAACAATAAGTTAGCCAATCACAAAATGCGGTTTGTAGACCATGAACGCTGCAGAGAAGCACGATGATTTTACTGTGCAGCTGAAAAATCTTATAAATCCCTGCAGAACGAATATAACATCCTTTAGTTTTACTATCAGTATTATCGAATCTATCCGTACATTACAATTTCATAAGTAAAGATGATTCTATACTAATAGGCCTTTGCCTACGAAGTTTTTAAACCAGCATTTTAAGATTTAATTATCTGTGAATTAGGGCGTAATTCTAAATTATAAATTTTATTTCCAAACCATGTTCTTTAATTTAAAATTGAGTCAATTGATTCAGATACTGTTTTGTTTTTGTGAAATTGTTGTATTAATTGTAGTTTTTGGCACCCTGGATAAACTGAAAATTCGTACAATTTTCGAATATGAGTTCAAACGTGGAAATACCGCTGCGCAAACAACACAAAACATTAACGACATATACGGGTTTAACACTGCTTGCATAAACACAGCCTATTATTGGGTCAATCGTTTTAGATTTGGAAATTTAGAGTTGAAGAACGAGCCTGCGGTCGACCAGTAACTATAGCCGACAACGACGAATTGAAGGCGATAGTGGAAGCGGATCCAACTCAATCTACTCCTGAGCTGACTGCGGGCTTTAGAGATAGAGTCAAATCGGAAAGATAAAAAGCAAGATAAGTGGAAGCCACACGAACTAAGCAACCATCAGCAAAACTTTCGCATGAAGGCTTAGCACTACTGAGTCGGCATACAAAATTTAGTCTTCGGTAGACTTCCTTACTGAGTCCTTCCGTTGATACAAATTAAACACTAATTCATAAGGCTCTAATAAGAATCATGGAAAGAAACACAACTCTAAATATACTTAGCATTTTATATCATGTACCTAATAGAAAGTGGCTACCGCCACCCATGAATGCCTCCAACTCAGGAGTTACAAGCGCGTTGCCAGCCTTTAAGGTATCAGTACGCTCTTTCCTTGAACTTGAAGAACACATACCTCACTCACTCTATACACTAATGTTGTACATAGACTCACTAATAATTTATAATAGGTAAAATTCTGCAAAAGAATACCTACGTAAATGCTGTATATATCGATACCTACCTACATATAAATGTAACCAGTAATTGGTTTTGCACGTGCATTTCATCGTCTTTGTCTCAATGACTATCTTAACATATTACATTTCTAGAATTGTCTCAAATCAAGTATTGAACGTAGGTTCTACGTTCAATACTAAACTGCGGTCTCAGCTGTAGGAGACAGTATTTGGTGTTACTCGTAGTTTGAGATTCAAAAGGTAATTCAACCTTAGATACAAAAAGTAAATAAAGTAGACAATCGATCCTGCTCGATAAAAAAAATAGTCATAGTTTACTAATTTATTATTGGTATCACAATTAAAACAACACGCACATGCCGTATTTTTTCCGAAGTCTTTAAAATAGAAAACATGTAGTACACTTCCTTGTAACAAAGTGTGATCATAGTTTTCATTTTATCGTAATGACGCCATGACGCCACCTATTGTCCTATCAGTCGCTTTACTGAAATTGGAAGAATGTTTTGTGAAGGCCAAGTTTTTATATTTAAATTATTGACAAATTGAGAACCCTCCTCCTTCCTCCTTCTTTAAATCATAATCATCCTTCTTTAAATCGGTTAAAAAGTAAATCAAGATCGTTTAATATGCAGATTTTTATAGTACTGTGAAGTTTTATTCATAGACTGACAAATTATAGGCAACCGACACGATCAAATTATTATTAAATCTTAAATCCAAACAATATGTCTGACTGCACATCCTGTCCCCCGCGACACACGATATATTCCTAGATCGGGAGTTGTCTTTAAAGAAAAACATCATACACATTCGATGTCTACTCGTATATTGCCGTTGAATAAAAACTCAATTCAACAACCGAATAATAATCATTGCTCCAGCTGACAACACTCTTTATTGCCGTCATAGTTCGTTACTTGAAACTTTTGCTTCTCAATATGGATACACAAATCACGACCACTACAAATCGTTTTCGGCAGGGATGAATCGTTTTGTGTGTGACGCTAATGGGATTGGCTGCTATTCTTCACATCACGACTTTATTGGACTATATTTTAGCTGTGAGAGTGTGCGACATTCAAACGGACACCAAACATAAGTTTAGTAATCAATGAAACCTTTATTGGCTGACGAGCTATTTGTCTCTGGGTACAATAAATAAGTTTTAGGTAATCAAAAAGGCGATGATATTTACTTATTTGATTTTGAATAGCTCTAGATACCTAAGGTCTTTTAGTCATGGTTCATTTAGTCTCATCCTATAGTTTATTTTGCATCGCAGTCCTTGCGTAGTAGCATGGATTGTCATTCTTCATACACAAGCACGTGATATACATACTTGAATTCAACATTCCTGAGTAGAAGGTTTAAAAATGACACGAGTGTTTATTCAATAAATAAGTTGTTTCTTTTTATATATAAGTAAATATTAAAATTGCAAAAGGATGATTTACTGACATATCTCAAAAAAATAATTAATAGGTGTTGAATATTTCTAGTCGTGTTTTTAAACTCTATTTCTTATCTGAATTGTCAGCATATTTTATAAAATCTAAATAAAGCAATGAATAAAAAGAAGAAACAAATGTATCTGTCAATCGGATAAAAGCTCTCTAATAACTTTGTTCATTTGTTCGTACTTTACAAGTTTGCAGACGTCTCGAGAAACGGGATATCTTTAAAGTTTCAACTCAACAATCGCAGTCACAGTACACAAAAAAAAATGAATGACAGTGAACGCTTGGCATCTTTCAAGACTAAAGGACATTGCACTCTTGTGGACTGCTTTAACTATACTATTATCCATTTTAATTATATCTTTTAAATTCCCGCTTTTCAAATGAAACTAAACTTTGACTGGATTTTAGAATGCTCTAAACTTTTAGGAATCCAAAGTTTAATCATCGTCATTAGCATTACGATTTTTACGACGATATCGACTTGCACTTGAAGATATATAAAAACATTTTAATTGTAAGAACTATATTATTGAATGTCACTCTTGCAAAATTTAAGGAATTGTTAATTTTAGTTGTTAGTGATAAATTAGTCCAGTCACTTTAGCAAAAAAAAGGGTCAACCTCGTAATGAGAGATAATACGCTGAATTTTTATATATATCTTCATTTAGGCATTTAAAAAGTTGACTCAAAAGTCTCATATAATCTCGTGTCTGCATCGTAAGTTATTCAAGGTCCATTATAAAAATACAGTTG
Organism: Arctia plantaginis; assembly: GCA_902825455.1. Classification (NCBI taxonomy): domain Eukaryota; kingdom Metazoa; phylum Arthropoda; class Insecta; order Lepidoptera; family Erebidae; genus Arctia; species Arctia plantaginis. Next base: position 760,833 of record CADEBD010000393.1, on the reverse strand, counting down.
TCGCTATTATCTCGCTTTATATTGAAGCCTATGCCCAGCAGTGGGCTGTGATAGGCCGATGATGATGATTGCTCCAATCATATTATGTATCAACCGTGAATATCTCAAACAGTACCTTGAATTTTGAATAATTTGTATTATTTATCAATTAATACATTTTTAATAACATTTACCCTCTTTGTGTAATTAAAAATTCATTAGAAATACTTATTATAGACTTAATTTATTTTAATGGTTGCGGTACATTATTGGCAGCATTAAGCTATACAGAAATTAAATTAGCGTGTAAAATTTTGGCAAGGTAATGAGCAAGTATCTGAATGACAGAGCTTAGCTCGGTATTTATTTTTTTGCTAAATTTTATAAAAAGGAAACCTAGCTAGGTCGATTACTCGCCCCGAAACCCTCTGCATACTAAATTTCATGAAAATCGTTGGAGCCGATATATTGCTCATTACCTTGCCATTATTTGCTCATTATCTTGCCGAAATATATATATAATATATATATATATATATACATATATATATATATATATATATATATATATATATATATATATATATATATATATATATATACAAGAATTGCTCGTTTAAAGGTTTTAGATGTACGAAATTTTTTAAATTGGTTAATTGTTAGTGGCTACTTGAAGTTTAACTATACATTTCCTGTAGTTTTATCCGGTTCGATGAACCCAATGATTGACGATGAATGATTCGAAACATCGATGTCTGGAAAAAAACGGAATAAAGTAGCTTGTAAAAGTGAGTTTAATTAAAGACCAAGTCATAAGACGAGACCGTTTGAAAGGCATTTTTCAAATTATTCAAAATTCAAATTTACAATTAAAAAAAAGCGGGCATGTGAAATTTTGAGTACAGTGAGGATACAAGGTACTGTATGCTATCTGTATATACTGTATGCTATCTGTATAAGTTGATAAACTTGTACATGGAAGGTTCGGCATATGGGAGTTTATCGTATATGGTTCGTTCATTTCAGGAAGTGATTCTCAAAGATTGAAGTCGAATTGCAAAATAAGCTTAACTTTTCCAATCTAAAAGTACTCGCCTATACCACTCTGTCAAGAAAGTACCGGGAAAAGATCAATAATACACAAAATATTTGTTATTCATCTAAATTTATTTTATGACCTTCAAAGTATGCTCTTTCAGAAACGATACACTTACGCCGACGAACAAACCAATCATCAAAACATTTTTTAAACGCTGTTGCCGAAATTGAGTTCAGTTCTCGCTGCAAATTCTCCTTTAGGTCTTCTACCGATTGAAAACGGGTGCCACGAGACCTCGTCGTCGTCGTCGTCGGCTGGAGCCATATTTGGTGAATATGGTGGTTGCTCGATGGTATTTGTTGAGTGTTTGGTCAATAATTCATTCACAATGATGGCCTTGTGCAAAGGCACATTATCGTGGTGCAAAATTCAACAATTTTCTTGCCACAAATCTGGCTTTTCACGTCGAATTTGCTCTCTTAAATTATCTATCATCTTTATTACCGTTTGACCTTCCGGCAAGAATTCCTAATGCACAGCACCGCGATAGTCAAAGAAAACAGTCAACATGACTTTGACTTTTGATCGACTTTGGCGTGGTTTTTTCGGTTTCGGTTCAGTTGGAAGGCGCCACTCCGAAGCTTGTTGACTAGTTTGCATGTCAAAGTCGTAAACCCACATCTTGTCACTAGTAACAAAGCGTTTCATGAATGTTAGGTCGGAATTGACCCCTTCTAGCATATCCTCAGCGACTCTCATGCGATTGAGTTTTAGGAGAAAATTCAGGTCTTTGATTAGTTAAAATGGTACGGATCGACTCGTGGGATACAGAAAGTTCAGCGGCTATCTCTCTTAAAGTTGAATGAGGATTTTCAGTCACTATTTCCTTCACTTTTGCGATGTTAACTTCAGTTGCAGACGTTGATGGCCTACCAGAGCGAGGCAAATCTTCCGCTTTTGAACGCTTTGAGTTTTTGATAAAGTCGATTCACCGTAAGCCTTCTGTAACATGTTCAGTGACTCCGAACACGAAATTTCATTGGCGATGCAAAATTTAAGAAAAACTCTTTGTTTGATGTTTTTGTCCATTATGAAATTCTCAATACACACTAGATATGCTGTAGCTAAAAATAGCGCTGTATTTAATATAAATAACAGATGCAACTCAAACTCCGCGCCAAAATGTAAAACAGTTGTTCCAATCTAACAATATCAAAAAAAACAAAAATTGAATTTGGAACCATAAACAAATCATCCCTTCCCGATACTTTTTTGACTGAATGTATATTACCAAAAAATATTTAAAAAAAAATCCTTTCAAAAGTTCTGCACTGATAGGGCCCAAGTCTGACACGATAAACAAACTATTTGATTACTGATTTTTATATATTTTTCGCGTTAGTTTTATTCCTCATTTCTCATAATTGCAACTGGCTATCATAGAACACTATATTGTGCCGTCATCATCATTGTCATCATAAGCCTATCGCAGTCCATATGCTTCTCCCATTGCACGCCACTTGATCGATTATCGGCTTCTCGCATCCACTCCATTACATTATACCCGTGATACAGTTATTTCATTTTATGATGGCATACTGTAAATATATGAAATATTTACAGGCCAGTTAAGCCTTTTTGTACAGTCTAATAGAGAATAGCAAAAGATGTGATGTGAATAGATTTATATCTTGAATCTATTCATATCATTCTTTTGAAAACACAATGGAATATGTCTAACAAAAGACAAGTAAGATAAACTGTTATCGCTACAACTGTATTCTTTTACCACCATTGTATAAAAAAAATTCACTGATAATGATCTATTCTGAAAAGAAAATGTAATGAAGCGATGTATTTGAATGGGACAACCCTAACAGCGGTCCTCGGAAATAACCACAAAGATTATCAAATTGGAAGTAGTGGACGCATTGAATGCCTAGGGCAAGCGCACATGAACGATTTTACCCAACTCCCCGTCGGCTATAATAGGCTATGCATGACTAACCACAAATCGTATAGCCCGACTAATATGAGCAAATCTGGTCGTTCGCTGTAGTAAATATGAAATGGCTTGCTTATAATACAAATCGATGCACATTGTGGACAATAGTAGGAACCCCTCTATTTGTAAATTAAATTAATAAATATTTAATCAACACTAACTAAACACTAGCAAAAACAAAACGAATTTCTAAATAAAAGGGATATTGTCAATTTTTCATCATATTCATTTAAAATATCATTCAAAGGAATCACAAACAAGTTTTTTTTGTATCATGTATCAGTCCTTAGACTCTAGTCCAAATCAAACCCTATTTCATCTAGACTGCTTAAATGCAGTGAAGATGTAATATAGTTTGATTTGTCGAGGAGATGATAGTGATGACAAGATGCTAAGTTGATTATAGCTAACAAACAAGTAGAAACGTAAAAAGTGTTATATATTCTTCCTCCTGTTCAAATTTAGAAATTCGCCTTTGTAATTTCTCCGACGATATGCAAATCACAACCTGTTGGTACACAGGAACTTAAACTTGAAAACGAGCTTACGTAACACATAATATCTATAATCTATATATTATACTTCTACCTATGTCTCTCCGGAAGACGTGTGACAGACTGACGTATGTTATCTACGAGTACCAAAGACCCATGCAATTAGATACTTACATTATATTTCGTCGGATGTTTGCACGTAACATACGTCGACAACAATAGATATAGTGTAACAATAAGTATATTACTATACCTTTGCCGTTCAACAGTAAAGAAAATACTTAAGAGATACTTTCAAAATTATAATCATACCCCATCAAGATGGTAGTCAAATCTAATAAATTTAATGAACTTGTTATATAAGGATGAAAATATCTCACTACTATTCTTCTATCTATCTTTAATAGTCCCGGATGCCTTTGACTATCGAATTATTAACGTTAGTTATTCAAATAGGTTTAAACTCTTGGATTTACAAGAGTTTTCACTACATCCTTATATCAACTAAAAGTACGGCTAAATGGTAGGCTAGTTATCATAATGAGACACATTTTTATAAAAACATAACTATGTAGGTATATACTATTATAGGTACACAGAAACGCCCGGATAGATATTGTGATCTATTTCTGTAGTGACACATTACATTAATCGTCTTAATGAATATCATAATAGCCACAAAAAAGACGTGTGGCACTCGGGGACTGCCGCGGTAAAGCTATTGCATAGCATTTTGTATCAACTTATGCAATTATAATTATTTATTTATTTTATTTATGCAGTATTTCTTTTTCTTTGATATTAATTCAAGTTACACTTTTTGAGCGTGGTGACCGATAAGAAACCAATTTTTTTTCTTTTATTAAATAAAAATATATTTAAAGCATATTTTACAATTTGTTTTTAAATAAATAAATAAAAAATATTATTATTAAATCAAATTACATATCCATGTAAGATTTTTCTGCATTATGTTGACGAAATTTCCTTTGACGTTCAGCATTTGATTTTGGTTCTGTTTTTTTTTTTGTTTTGTTTTTAGCGTGAGGTTTTTTTTCGTTACGGAATTTCTGGATTCGGTCCCCGCGCTCAAGGCCCTCGATAGAAGCTATGCAATAGCTTAATAACTTTGCTTATAAATTGTCTTTATTATTACTATTTAAATAAGGGCTAAATTTACACAATACAACGCTACATTGCACAACTTGGCTTTCAAAACTTAAGACCACTTTTTTATTTAAAATTTAATTTTAAATATAAAACCCTCGATCATGGTTAAAATATTTACAATCACGTGTATAACTACTTTCAGCGTTATTTAAAATATCAAAATACGTATGTACTATTACGATTCTTAAAACTTTAAAGAAAATATGATCTTGAAGATTACTTTCAGGATCCAATATTAGTCCCTTATGTCCGATAAAATCAAAAAAGAGGGGAACAATTCTCTCGACAAAGATATAATCACCTTGACGAATGTAATTACTTCAGAATTACTTTAATTATGTGTTTAAACAATCTTTGTTCGTGATCAGAAGTCCCTATGGACTTTTCGTTTTTCCTGTCTTTAAACAAACGAAAATCTAAACTCATTAGTCAACGTCATCTTCACGACTTTGCGTATCCAAGCTTTTGACATTATCACAATGGTAGGTACCTACTCAAGAGAAAATGTTATAAAAACGTACAAGTTACTTTTATCATTTTAGAATTCCGTTCCTTAAAAAAAAGGGGCTTTGTTGTCCACTTCTCAGTCTGATTATCTGACTGTCAAGATTCTTTTTGTCAGGTACTACTTATTGCTGCAGTCCTTTGCAGTTGTAAAAAATTGAGATTGTGAAATTGAGAAAAGAAACGGATTAAATTGTGTTTTTAACCTATTTTAATACTTCGAAGATCAATCAAAAACTTTTTAACTTCGCACTAGGTGACCTTGACCACTAAACTAACCAACAGGCCCGTTAAGTGACTGATTTTTCATATAAAAAATATTTATTGCGTTTGCACGTCATTATTTGGATTTTGAGAAATTGACGGTTATAATTAACGTTAAGTTTGTACTGAACCCTCGGTGCTGGAATGAGTCAGACTCGCACTTATCTGAATTTTTAAGATTAGAGGCAATGGTCTGCTGCAATTTAAACTGGAATTTGAAACGTCAAACTGCAAAACTTTTTTGACCATCCATCATTTTTTGAACCATCAGTAGTGATTAGTCTGCCTGAACTTAACATCATACTATTAACTGTAAATAGACTAAATCCCTAGCTAATAATGTATTTTCACTAATGTAGATGTGATGCAATACTTAAACTTGACTCAATACATCTTAGGCATTCAAGGCACTTATTATTTTTGTTAATAAATTATAGTTACAATCTGATCATGATTTCCTGATTACTATGGTTTCTTAAGTGACTACAGTATAATCCTCTTAATAAAAGCTTATGTAAGAAAACTTAGGTTATCTAACGGGCTGGTCGTTCGCTAGACATAGTATTGAAAAGAATTTGATTTAGGTTAAAGACTTTGGTTTACATCATATTATTGGTGCCTAAAATTTTGTCTGTTAAAGTTGTAAAAGTCATAATAATCTTAATAGATAGACACCAATCATATAATTATTTCATTGACCGAATGATTTAAAGGGGGTACTCGGAGGTAAAAATATCATTATCATTTTTACTTCTATACTAATTAAACCTCAGGGAACCCCAGTGTCAGTGTAACTAGAAAAAATTGTTTTGCAGGAACAAGTCTGAGAATAATATGCTAATAAAAGTTTATTGCACTATGACTATTTCAAAAGAAACTCTGGCATTAACTCTTATTTAAAAATGTTGCAAAATGCTGCGCTATTTATCTTGGAGACTTTGCGTCACAGACAATAACTTCACGTTGAGAAATCCCGCACCTCCTCTTTGTCACATTTTGCGAAGAAAAACTATTCTCGGTTTATTCATTTTATCGCTTGCTTTTGCTAGAGTGTAAAATTTTAATTGCAATTTCTATAATCATTTTAACAATAATTCGTTAATCCTAAGATTTTAAATATAGTAGGGGCTAGTTAATAAAATCTAGGTATTTTGCAATTCTTCTTATAAACAAAACTGTAAATATGTAGTTAGACATGCAATCGACTGTAATGTTACAAACTTGGACTTACTTAATAACAAAAATCTACATACTAAACGGATTAAAATACATAATACTTCGTAAATTATTTTTGTCAATTATAAATGTTATGTATATTATTAATATTGAGACTTCCGGCACTGCAATCCTGACTTGCTTTTCGATACTTGATTATCCGGCTAGATATGTTTCCCCATCTAGGTTTGCACGTTGTATTGACTGTGAGCGTCCGCTCATTACTTCTGCGCCTGTGCACCGACCACATGATATGTCATGACTTTTCTTATCACTAACTATGATTCCATGTTTTTATCGTACTTAAACACAAATAAGGAACTGTAGTTTATATTAATAAGGATGTATTTCGATATGTGAGGATTTATTTACTTGTAGTAAGAGTAATAGTGAGTATAAGATTAATACATAATAAATATATGATATATATAAATATAAAATAATAAGTACAGGTTAGAAACTTAATAGATATAATTTGTAAAGACGTCAATTTACCCATCATTATGTTGAGTCTAATAGCAAATTTCAAAAATAGAAAATTCTATCATAGAATATTGATTTTCATCATCATCATCAGCAGCCTTTAATAGTCCACTGCTGGACATAGGCCTCTCCTTAGAAAGGAGGTTTCGGCCTACTATACCACGCTGGCCAGACGGGTTGGTATAGTGTTTGTGTCTAGTTTTCCTTCTGTAGAATATTCAGTGGTACAATAATATGATTTAAATTTCAATATGGTACAAAAATACACGAACTGTTGTACAAACACGATATTGACAGTATTTTCTCTGGTTATTAACTCTGGTACCCAGAATGAGATTCAACTTGTGTTTCGTGTACCAGCGATCTCGCGCACACTATAAAAATACGTCGCTAATACTTGTTAGACGAACACAGCGATAATCAAAAAACAAACTACAAAACTAATAGACAAACAAGTAAAATATATACATGGAAAAATAAATAAACAAATTAAATAACATATATACTTATACGTACGTATACTAGATAATGCAGTTTTGATTTAGGCACACACGATTACTACGAGTAAATATACCATACGACCCAGCGGCAGCAGAGGGTAGCGTCCAAGACTTGTACAAAATTGAAAAGTTAAAAATGAATTAAACCATTAAAAAAATATGTTTATCAATTTGATGAAGGATTAGAGGTGCCTACATTAGCAGCGTTTGTGCTACTAGTACTTCAAGGAAGGGCTTGAAGTAAACTGCGATAGTGGATTGCTAGAACCATCAATAGAATTACATTATAAACAATGCCTCTTGTCTTATCGATATTTTTTCTATGTAGCGGGGCTCAGTTTGGTGTAGAAATTAGATTACCCGACCAATTGCAAATATTTAATATATATATTTTGACGGGCCTGTTGGTCTAGTGGTTAGTGACCCTGACTGCTAAGCCGGAGGTCGTGGGTTCGATTCCCACCCAGGACAAATATTGTGTGATGAGCACGGTCATTTCTTCTGTGTCTGGGTGTAATTTATCTAAAATATGTATGTATTTGAAAATTTATGTGTATGTTTATCAGCGGTCTGGTTACCATAGTACAGGGTCTGCCTAGTTTGGGATCAGACGGCCGTGTGTGAGATGTGTGAGATATATTATATTATTATATTATGTTGGATATAGTAAAGTCCGAATCAGATTAAATTCATCAAATAAAAAGATTCATTATTCGACCCATAAATTGATATAACTAGGGCCTTTGTACTAAAATGGAATACTTGTCAACAATATAATGCTATCTTATCTTAGAAAGCTCTTAAATCGGTTATGTATTTCTGTCAATCAATAAATTCAGTTTCGTTATTCATTCAATACGCTCGGACGAGAGAAAGAAAAGTAATCTCATGGATTGAGTCCGGGCACGCGAAAAAGATATTGGAATCGGTAACCATCCACTCGCTTCCAACTCGTTTTTATTTATAAAGATAATCGCTCACGTATTAAGATACGAACTTTTGGATACAAACGTTGTATATAAATTAGAAGAAGGTACTAATACATAAACATAAAATACCAGGTCGTAACACGAAGGGAAAAGCAAATGCATCGCCCTTATCAGAGACACAAATGTTTTTTTTAATAACTGTAAATTAAAAAAAAAAAAGTGACAATAACATTTGTTTTCAAGAGTGGAGTAAACATGGTTAAGGTAAAACCTGTCATAAATTTTTAATGTATACAATATCTTATGTACATATTGCATACATTAAAAAATGTATATTGTAAGACGCTAAACCAAAAAGTAACCGATTTTTTTACTAAATATTACAACATGCTGTTCAACATATAACCTACCTCGTACATATTGCCACAAGGATAGCGTGTAAACAGAAATCAAAATGAATGTAACAGAAAACACAAAGTAAAATGTAAACAGAATAAATTAAATAAAAACTTAATTTGTCAGTTCATCGTGCGCTGTTTACAGTGAGCAATAAACGGCATTGCTTCATCGAAAACTTGTGCACTTGAGTGTGCTGCTTGCTCATACTCTGATAATAATTTGTTGTTATTCTACATACAGGTATAGTGGTATTTTGCGCCAAGGATTCCTCTTCAACTTGGTTGATATGAATCCGGTGATCTTTGTTGATCAGATATTGGATTTTGCTAATGTTGTCCTCTCTTCCAACAGTTGAAGGCTAACTGGAACATGGTTGCTTTGAATTGTTATTTCATCTTTTCTACAGGACAGGATATTTTATGACAATATGTATACATATCATGCAGCTAGTGGTTAAAACGCGAAAGTATGATAAACTAATTGATGGTAACACATTGGTCTTACCATCCGTGTGAGTTAGTCATTAGGCAAAGTAGAGAAAATTCTGTTATAATAATTATAGTACCGTGATGGGAGATGTTGCTCAAATATATTACACCATTTGAATTTACAATAACAGGTCTCATAGCATTTGAAACGATATCCTACATATTCGACTACGGAACGACTTCATTATTATATAACGCTCGTTCTTGTGCAAACGTCTCTGTGACGTCTTCGTACAACTCAGATAAAGCCCAATATACACAATCTATTTTGATGTTCGCCAACTTTACCTACCTCACCGCCCTACCTTAAACAGTGTTACGATGTTTATTGAATTTTTTTTAATATATGGCGACTCTTCCACAGCATAAGATAAGGGTTACAAGGTCATAGAAACTCACTTTTGAATATTCTAACTGCAATAGTTGAGTTTCTATTTATATTACGTCAGGTAATAAGATGTAACCACCACTATACATAACGTAACTACTCCGTAATCCAAATTTAAGAATACTAATGATGTATCGAACTTACGCATATAGGACTATTAGGGTTAATACTTAAGAGATGCTTGCATTGAATTAGTTAATATGAGAATAAAATAGTTTATTGTTTGCGTTTCATGCAGTGACATTAGTGACATCCAAAGATGAGTTAGCCCTAATGGTTTCTTTAAATAATCTAAATAAAAATTGCAACAAATTTAAGAAAAGGGCGTCAATACAAGTAATACAAAGTTAGTTACAAAGCCAAGAAAACAAACTTAATAAATATTACTCATACGTTTGACTATGATTTTAAGAACTCATTTAATTTTTTCCGTCAGGCTAGTAATAAACAATAGTACTTTATAAATATTTTTGTTAAAAGAAGAATAATATTAGTAATAGATCAATTATGACAACTGTTCGTCATACTTTACGGTTCGATATTAAGTGTTTCATCAGGAATGATTTCTGGACCGTGTATAGGGTTCGTAGCATACATTTTCAAATACTTACTTAAGCATTCCAAATTTGTCTCGCCTCCCTGTCTGTTATCGTAACTTAACTAAATACCGCAACTTTTAAAGCACAGAGAGATATAGTTAATGTAAAGTTTAATATTGCTATTGGATACTTAGAACTTCCTCGTTCTACCTTAACTATTCCTAGTATAGTATAAGCCAACATCAGGTCAGGTAACTTTGTACGATCAACTTGTGAAAATAAATAATTGGAGCTGACAGACATCGATAACTGTACCAAAAAGAAACTCTGAAAATTGTTTTCTTTAAAAGTCAGTTTATACTCGTACTAAGTGGGAAAACTATGCTTCGACAAAAATATTGCTGGTGATCAGAATGATACCACGGCATTACAGAAAGCCGGTGTTGCTGCTTACCGAGTTAGTGAGGTTACCGGAGCAGACACTTCTCCACCTCCTGATTTTGTGGTTAGGACTATAATAGAGATAACGCACTAGTGGCAGAAGTCAATAGATGGTGCTAGTTACTTACCATCAATTGACCAGCCTTCTCGTTTGCCCCTCCCCTCGAGACGCAGACGAGTGCAGCAGTATACGTCTGTTTCAGCAATTGGACTTATAGAGGTAACTTGAAACTCTAATTCACTCGCGGCGCGCTAGATTATTTTTCAACTTTTCTTTTTATTCCAAATATTAGGTATACATGTCATATTTTGATTCTAGTTCACTGAAATAATTATATCTTAAATTTATCGGAGAAAATATAACGTCTATAAACACTCCTATAAACTTTCAACTCGATTAGTCAAAGAAATCAATGTTCATTAAACTGCAGTACGGTTATTTCCCTGATTCATCGTTTAATCAACACCGTACTGAACCAATGGCAAGTATTATAAGTTCAAATGCAAATGATAAGGATCATTGATAGTCAATTTCAACTCAATATTTTCACTCAACCTGCTATTTGTATTCATGGAGAAATTTTCTTTGAATAGGTAAACGGGGCAAGGGTTTTTCCACATAATATCGGTGTCTGAGGAATAAAAGACAAGGACGGAATATCATAATATGCGGAGGTGCGTAACCTTTATTATGCCTGGAGCGAGATAATATCATCTTCTCATAGAATATGCAGACGTTATCAGTTGCGAAAAATAGGATATATTTTTTTATGGTTTACCCGGGAAAACGAATAGATGTGTCACTTGATAGTAAGAGACTACCGCCGCCCATTGCCACCTACAACTCAACTTTGTTTGGCCGTGGTCATCACATCACTCCGGTCGAGTGGATCCATTTGTGCCGTAGCATAGCTCTCCCACGGCAGGCACTCTAAAAATATAGTGGTATATGATGGAAACTTAAAAATAACTTGATTTATTTATTTAAACTCAATGCAACATGTTGTACAAAGGTGGACTTAGTGAGGCATTCTCTCCTGGTGCGAAGATAAAATATCAAATTTGACATATTTCATAGATTGGTAAATAAAAGATAAGCCTAGATTCAATATAACAAAAATACATCAATTCATTACTACATACAAACACATCAATACATACTATATTATTATATTTACATAAAAGTCCAAAAGTATATACAATACATACACACAATATAAACATACATATGCATAAATTTAATGTTACATATAAATACACAGTCGGGTACTAGCGTTGTGATTATTCTGCCAATTCATTCCGAAGTAGTTCGCGTATTTTTGACTTTAAAGTAAGGTAGTTTGTAAACATCCTGATTTCGGCAGGGAGTGCATTCCCTAGAAGCACTGACTGCAATAGAAGGAAGAATTGATAAAGTTGGAGGTGTGAGGGGGGCATAGAAGAAGCATATTGTTTGTTGATCGAAGATTTCGGTTATGATTGGAGCATAACAAACGGAAGTGGGGAACGAGGTATTCAGGTAGGTATTGATGGCGGCTTGACTTTCCTTGTATTTAACAATGGTTAGAATTAAAACCTTAGCTTTCTCAATTGCCGAGTGGAGTCCATGCGGTGATGCGGATGATTAGATTGATGATTGATTTTTTGAACAATGATTAATAGGCGTATAAATAATATAAATAAATGTATATACCTCTGTGTACATATGATATAAATACTCCAAAGGTATTATAGCCTCTTTCTGTTTTATTTGTTGAATAAGCTAAAGAAAAGAAAACTATAAACATTTAATAAACGAGTCTATAAACAAAATATTTATTAAGTTGTTCCGAAGTTTGGAAATTTCACCCTCCCCGAAGTATTCTCAGTCAGGTATTTTCTGAATTAAATCTTTGGTGAAGATATCGGCTACGCATAATTTGGACGCTTCGAGAGACCTGCGCCTACTTACATTATAAAGGTGAACTTAATAAATTTATGATAATTTATTGGCAAAAATCAACCTTTGATCTACATAATTGGTTCTCGATATATTTTATATTTGAAAAAATATTTCTGAGAAATATAATTTGTATACAGACATAGGTTTAAGTAAATAGTGTCAGACTCTAATAAGTGGTTTATCATACATTACAGATATACATGAAACGAACACAAAGAAAAGCCAGACTCAGAACAACGATTTGTAGATCACACTAAGTGTTATCCCATGTGGGGAACTAACCCACAACACTCAGCCCAACACGAATTCACGAGGCGACCGCTTAAACCACTACGGACTCCGTGCAGTCTTAAATCAATTAAATATTATATAAAAACTGATATAAAACAGTGTCTGAAATGAAGGCCAGTTTATAAATTTTTCTGTGTCTCATCGCCGGAGAGCCACGCGAGAATTTATATTCCGCAGTGCGACTCATAAATTTGAGTGAACGTCCTCTAGTGCCGTCACTAGTTGTTCTGCGGTCGCATATTATACAATTTATGATTGTTCGCCTTAAGATTTCACCACTAATAAATCGAATGAACACCATTTTTATTCTTGTATCCGACGTTCGAGTATCGCACCAACGCGTTTAATATGATAAAATATTCCTGTTATGTGCGCCAAAAAAGAGGTAACGTCCTCTTTCAACACAAAATGCTACGTTTTAATAAAACTCATAAATTTTCGTATATTATAAGTTAATATTTCATATATTTAAGTACAAAATACGCGAAGGAGGAAGCGTTTCTGATATGAAAATTACAAATAACTGTATTATACATATAATACACATACACATTTAATTTCTCGGTCACAAACATGGAACAAGTAATCTGACGAAATAAATTTAGAAACAGTCTTTGCCTATATCAATTTATTTTTCCTGCCGTATGGAAGAACTTCGAAAGACTGGTTCATGGCGCTCTCATGAAGTATCTGGTCTGGTCCTTGACCGAAGTTGGCGTTTCAACGAGCACTTCCAAAGCATTGCAACTACGTCTCCCGTTGAGTGAATTTTGCTCAGTTTGGGTTATCCTTGGGTCGCCACAAAACGGCTGTACATGAAGATTGTCCTTTTTATACCACTTTTTTTTTTCCTGTGCGGAAATCCCCTCGGATACCACTTACCGGATGCAATGTCGGACTCGAACCGACTAAAACCGCACTCCGTGTCAGGTACCAGTAATCAGGGAACCAGGTGTACCCTAGAAAGGAAATCCCTGGTGCCCCCACGTACCTCGGGCCACCTACGGCGGGTAGACGACCCCCCCTGTGTGGAAACTCCCATGTTCCCTCTGTGCTCCCGGAAGGGCGCGTGCGCTTCATAACGCGCTCGCCGTCACCCCGTCCTGCTTCTGCTCAGGTGACAGATGGCCTCACCTGTCACCCCCAGGCTTGCGCTTATGGAGGACGGAGGTCGTTCTGCGACCTCCGGCGCCTGTGTCGTCTGCGGTGCCTGGCCCGTTCCCGAGCCTGGCGGGCCGGGAGAGTTCTAAACCTCTCCCGGTCCCGCTCCGCCATCTCCTTCGCAAGCATAACTTGCTCGCAGAAGGAGACGACAGAGTTCCATGCACTCTCGCTCCGCACGATAGCCGCAATAAGGTTATCAAGCGAGAGAACTCCCACTCCGATGGCCGCCGCTTGGTGACATTCTGCCAGCGTGTGGAGCGCCGTGTCCACGGTCCGACCATCGCAGTGGTGGCACTCAAGCGTTGGCTCCTTGCGGATCAGACACAGGTGATCCCCGAAACATCCTTTCCCAGTGATCACCTGCGTCAGTCGGTATGAGAGGGTCCCGTGATGCCTCTCGAGCCAATCCTCCATAACGGGTCTTACCACCGCGATGAAGTCGTTCCCTCCACTCCCCTACGAGGACCCGGCGGAGTTGGGATTTCCGGTCATCGATTTCTCGAGTCTCAGGACTCCGACCCAACTCCCGCGCCTCCTTGCGCCACTGATACAGAGCCGCAAGGGCTCTCGCCTCCAGGTCCCACGGTGGAGTTCCGGCCAGGAGACTCGCTGCCTCAAAGGTGATCGTGCGGTACCCTCTAATGATCCTGATGGCCAGCACTCGCTGCGGTCGTCGCAGTAGTGCGACGTTGCTGGCCTTCAGGGCCCTCGCCCATACGGGGGCCCCATAAAGGGCCATGGACCGCACTACCCCCCAGTAGAGTCTCCTGCAGGAGTCATAGGGTCCCTTCATGTTGGGCAGCAGCCGCGCCAATGCACGCGCTGCCCCAACCAATTTGGGGACCAGACCTCGGAAATGATGTCAGAACTCCCATCGGCCATTGAGTACGAGCCCCAGATACCTAATCGAGGGCTCGATGCCGATGCGAGTGCCTCCAACTATGAGGCTAGATCCCTCAGGTGGCTTCCTCCAAAGCCCACTGAAGAACAAGGCCTCGGATTTGTGCAGAGCCACCTCGAGACCCAGCCGCCGGATTCGCTCAACGACTTGGGCAACCCCAGCCGTGGCCCTCAGGGTTGCCTCACGGTGCGTCTTGCCGCACGCCGTCACGAGCGTGTCGTCCGCGTAGCACGTGACGGCGTTTTTGCTTTTTATACCCCTGACAATGTGTAAGCGCAAAACAAAAACATTATGACTGTTTATGTAACTTTTAGAATAATTAAAGTTAAATGAATAAATTAAAACAGCTATAGTACTTCGTCTACACATTAATACCAAAATGTACAAATGTTTCCATTATGTTTACTACTCGATAGCAACTATCGTAATTATTTTATACAAAAAGGTTTGGTACATATTTTTCTGTCTCAACCGAAAACGTGTATCTTCGATTTAACTAGAGGTACAAACCTCCAAATAAGATGTTCTACTCACTAGCAGAATTTAATATCATACAAAAGAATAACTATTACAACACGGGAATAAATCATATGTCTTATTTAGACATTTCGTTTTATACGAAACATTGAAGTTTCTAACAAATTCCAAGCTAGCGTTGTTACTTAATAAATAAATCAGTTTATTGAAGCATTGCCAATAAACGATGTATAACACACATCCTAATTAATTATTTCATGTTTGCCTGTCAAAGCGGACAAAAGACAAGTCTTCGTTTATAAATACGAAAGGCAGTATATTTTAAACTAAAAAAGAACCATCTGAATCTAAGAACTGAACCGAGAAAGTATTTAATTAAATGAATATTAAAAAGGGCGAAATCTCTTTTGGTCCCACGGTTACGGTTCCGTTACATTGTAATAAAGCTGTTGAATCTTATAACAAGACATTCGACATTTATAGGGTGAAAATAAAATATTTTCTGTAATTCTGTTTCTCCCTCTTTTCAGAAAAGGTTGAATTAATATGCGAATGTTTACAGGAATATTCTTGCATTAGTTGATTTTACTGTGAAATAAATTGTAGGTATACCTTTGAATATCCAATTTGTTAAATATGGAATGTGATCTCGTCGCCCTACATATCAGGTAAATTACTTTACTACTTACTAGCTTCTGGCCGCGGTTAAAAGTACATAAGTGTGTAAGGTATATCGGCTTTATTACTCGCTGAAAATGCATCTTTTATTGGTAAAATAATTTTTAAAATCGGTTTAGTAGTTTAGACGTGAAACCGTAACAAACAAAGAAACTCACTTTCACATTTTTAATATAAGTATGGATATCACTTTAATTACTTACTTATTACATTGCTTTATTTACTTATGTTTAGACATTTCATATTACGACAAACGAACCTTGCAACAACAGACGTGGATATGGTCAAAAAAAATATGATACTTTTTGCTAATATTATCCATCCTCATCTACCCAACCAATATGTGTGATGAGTGACAACAAACTTTATGGATAAAGAATCAGAATTTTATTTATTAAGCTTGCCATATGTTTTAGGAGAAGAAACTAATTTCTTTGTAGGGATTAGTTTATCGATCGTTTTTATTCATATGTTCTGGTAAGGCCATTAATGGCCAGATGATGTTCTACCCTGTTAGCCTCTGTAACTAGAGGATGAGTGACCGCGGTGTTTTTTAGCTAAATGATTCTCAGACCGGTTTCCCAATCCAAGTCAATTAAGTATCCCTTGCCCTAATTTATTTACCATATTCCTTTCTTTAGTCTGAATAACGACCATAATGAGAGCCATAATCGCCTAAAATAGGCTACCAGCACTAGTTACAACGGCATGGTCATCGTTGCGTTAATTTATGAACCCCTTATCTACCACACTATGTTCGTAGTCTCGTATAGTAGAACTGATCAAATAGAAGAAGAGAACAGTTCAGAGGACTACTTCTAACGAAGCTCTTCTCATAGAAAATTAGTTACCTGGAGCTTAAGTTTAAAATTATTTGACTTGACTTGTTTTTTTATTGTAAACTATATGTATATTTACATTCGCAAGAATAAATTAGAGACTAGCCCAATTTTAGAGTTTCTTAGTCATTCTTACTCAGGGATCGAATATTACAGAATCTATTTCATTAAACAACAACTGAAAAAGTGCCAATGAAGCCAGAATTTACTAACCGTTAGTAATAAAGTAAGAGCGTATTATTTTTTATAGAACAAATAGTTGTTTTATGAAATTTCTGGCATATTGAAAAAATACGTACAATATCGGCAAGTCCAAGCGAAGAAAAAGCTTAAAACATTTTCAGTTTAGCAAAATATGATGTTATTCCTCTTGAGCAAAATGAGTAGGCAAGAGACACGCAATACTTCAATAGTCGTTAGGTCTATTCCCGTTTATATTTTTACTTTTATATTCTGATTTAACTTCTATTTCATTTACATGCTCCTAAAATGTTCCCATTGTCACTAAACCCGATCTGATAATGGTAGCTACGGGAAAACGAGGGTACGAGAGACCTTTAGACATCAAGAATACATGAAGTGTGTTTGTTGTTTTTACTTGAATTTAAGAAATCACATCATCAGCCTACAATAGTCCACTGCTGGACATAGGACATCCTTCCTTAGAAAGGATGTTTCGGCCTACTATACTACGGTGGCCAGACGTTATTTAGTTAGTATATACCAGTTGTATATTGTTACTAGTCGGCTTTTTTTTTTTTTTTTCCGTGCGGAAATCCCCTCGGATACCACCTGTCGGTGGCATGTCGGACTCGAACCGACTAAAACCGCACGCCTTCGTCGGGTACTAATAGCCGGGGAACCAGGTATACCCTAGAAAGCTTTAGACGTAGTCCTGAAGATCCTAATCAGTTAAACTTATTAAATTATTGCATTGTCATAGGGGATTGACAAGTGTGCACACTTTTGAATCAATCTGTTACAAAGTGGGTAAAAATCGAATTGAAAGATTCCATTATATATATACCTATACTAACAGGTAAAGGTTATAAAAGTGTGTTAATTAATTTTAGAGATTTGCCAGAAATGAATAAAATATACCGTTTTACTCACGTTTGTATGATGAGGATGCCCGAATAGTTTCGGACCAGACGGAGTCTGATTTCATGGAGTGTGATGGAGTATAAATACAATTCCATTTAATCATTTTTGTGAAATAAATCCGCTAGTTTAAAGTCATGAAATCTTGAGTGCTAAGCCACGTATTTAATAATAAATTCTAAAGTCTGTATAATTCGCGACACAGGACGATAGATGGTACTATTTATTACGACTGATGCAAACTACCGGCGCTGCAGACAAATCGAAGGCTTAGCGTTCTATGTAATAACTAACATGCTTACTCGAACCACTTGTGGAAGAGACACAATGTTTACTGAGTCTCCAATTTATTAAAGTGTGGTGAGGAATTAAGAATGCGGAGTGTCACCACCCTTATTCATTCGGCGGCTGCGTGGGTGTCCACTACGTAGGATAACAGCCCAAAGAGAAGGAAAACTTGACTCAAACCCTATACATACCCGCCTGGTCAACGTGGCATAGTACGCCAAAACCTCCTTTCTAAGAAGAACCCTATGTCCAGTAGTGGACTATTGAAGGCTGTTGATGTAATATAGGAGGGAAGACTCAAAGGGTGGCAACGAATTTAGGACCCATAAGCTGCAGGTATTCACGGGCGCGGTAGTCATCTACCTTCAAGTTGAAGGATATTTTGTAAGTATTGATTATTTTTCGCAGTGGACTGCGAAAGGCTGATGATGATGATGATGATGATGTAATATAGATGTAAATTTATTAATAGAAACCAATTCAATATGTCAGGCCCATCATAAACAATGTATATATAAAATAAATTTACCGTTTTAAAACTATTCTTCGTCACGTATAGCCCAGGCTCGACCGGAGTAATACCATGCCTCAAAGAAAACCGATAATAAGCAATTCTTTCGTTGCTTTTCACCGGAGTGAAGTTGCCGGTGCCCAAACCCGAGGAGGGGTGTGCCCCTTATTCTAACTTTAGGAGGGAAGACTCAAAGGGTGGCAACGAATTAGGGACCCTTAAGTTGCAGGTATACACGGGCGCGGTAGTCATCTACCTTCAAGTTGAAGGATATTTTGTAAGTATTGATTATTTTTATGATTGATAATTGATGTCACCTCATAGTGGTCTCATCTAGGCAACTTGACGTGCCGGAATTTTGTCGTATTATATGGATATATATCCTTACATTTCTATGCCACCTTCATATTATTAATATCCAGTATGTTAATATCTGAAAAACGCATATGCTTGTCCGCGGTTACAGAAGAGCAGAGTTTAGAAGAGCATCACGCCCTGACGTTCAATATTCATCAAATGTCTCATTTTAGACCTGAATTATTCAAAGTTACGAAATACAACAATGTATTTACTTAAAACGTAACCATTAATATTTACAATTGTATCTTAAAATGTAACACTTTGCCAACCAAGTTACTAACTACATTACGTTTAATAACAAAGTATTAAAAAAAAATAATCAACTGAAAGAAACTCTTAAATCCCCTTATTACATTAAAAGCTTCGAAGTTATGGAATAGCAAAGTAAGATTAAACATTAATTATAACATTCCTTTTTCATAAAATTAAAAGAGCAAGTCGTTAACAGATCGAAATTTAGAACTGACCAATGAAAAATGTAGATGAAGAGTAAAGGAATTTTGACAAAACTTCGAAATTAAAAGTTATATATTTTTCTTTTTTACGCACATATACTCTATCATGTCCCAGCGGCAAAGGATATAGCCTCTCGCTACAATTTGAAATATTGCGCTTTTGCCAAAGTCCTTGCAAATAACATTTTATTAGCG
The DNA here is from genome assembly GCA_902825455.1 of Arctia plantaginis. Lineage (NCBI taxonomy): Eukaryota > Metazoa > Arthropoda > Insecta > Lepidoptera > Erebidae > Arctia > Arctia plantaginis. The sequence continues at coordinate 740,794 of CADEBD010000393.1, read as the reverse complement.
ATGTACATTTTTCGTTCTTCACAAACTGTTACTGGTTGTATATTCGTATAAACAAAGTAAAATTTTATGTTTATTTCCTGTTTTTGTTCGTTTATTTCTTTCGAGTTTATATTTAATCCTGATCCGACGGCATATTGTTTGTGACCATCAAACTAATTTATATGGCTTTTATAAATAAGACATATATGTTTATATGTGTTTAATTTGATAGGTAAATATCTAGGTCAGATTATCTCCTTGTCTTGCTGACGTCTTCAAGTCACATTTACCATGAAGGAGCCATGCTTCGGCCTCTTCGACCCATTGCAGTTTCAGATCCATCTGAAATTTCAAAACTTTCCAGTGTCTAGCAGATTAAAAATATTTAGTGATGTTTAAATATAATAGTTTTTATTTATAAGAATCTAGTCTAAAATGTTCTCTCCGGCTGATTGCAGTAGTAGTATAAAATAAAATAATGTTACATGCCTCCCTATGATATTATTTCCTTCAAAACATATATATAAAAAGCCAACGCGTCACAATATCACAAGTTCTCTTTATGAGGAGTCGCACATCCGAGACTCACTGTTTCATCAACTTTTTCACATTTAGCAGGCTACTCAAATAGGGAATACGTGTAGATTATGCGTAGTTTCAAAAATAAGATTATTTACGATGAAAATGCAAAATAAGTTTCTTAAAATTTTATGACAATCTAAATTTAGTGGTTGTGTGTCACTAAAAAAGGATCTGTGGATGATATTTTCCGAGTTCAGATGTGGCGTGTTGATAAAGTCAACTGTGTACCAAGTTCTCAGCAAATTCTGCCCTAAAACTCTGTCAATAAACTCTGCCCAATGAAAAAGATGTGGTATTGCGTTACATTGTCGAAGAGAATTGAGACATTTACAGGTTCTGAAAGCGTTCACAAGTTTTCAGGAGGCAAGCTCACTTAGAATGATGCCATGATACGACAGCTAAGGATGCAGGTTTTTGATGGTACAACAACATAAACATTATATCAGGTAATTAGTCTATGAATATCAATCAATCAATCAATCCTATTGAGAAACTAAACGCCATCCAGTCAAGTATTTAGCTATTTCAAGGCCTGGCAAGGCCACATTGCTGATTATTTTTTATTAAATTTTCAACTCATATTAGTAACTGCATTGCAGTCAGCATATACAAATGTAATGTGTCCGCACACTGACTGTTAAACATTGCTGAAACAAAAGAAGTTACAAAAACAAATCCTCATCGCAGTGACAGTGGCGCAACACTAATTAGGTCAAGCGCGAGCTTCACAAACGGCTCTCTGGGCCGGCGCAGCGCCCTGTTAATGAACTACTCTAACGAAACAAGGTTTTTTTCAGCGCCATTATGTATAGTTGTCCGTAGTTACCATTAGAAGAAAACTTATTTGTCTGTAAAGTCAATTTAATAATTTAATATTGATTCATGAAAACGAATTCTCGGAATAATGACAATTGTGACCAATTAGGTGCAGGATAATGGTATGTATGGTGTATTGTAATGTAACTATGTCATATTGTCACATATATCAATTCATAAGGATAATTGAAGAATTAGTGAAAAAAAAAAAGAAATAGCTATGAATGTGTTAGGTACTTCATTCCTGTATAATTTACTAACTATATTCTGCCACACTTCGCTGTGGCACATTGTGGTTGTATTGATGAGAAATGAGGAACAAAATAAAAGCTAAAATAGATAAAAACAATTCTTGAAGCAGTTTGTATATCGCGTCAAAACTATACTCAGAAGTTTAGAACGCATGTTAAGTTGGTTTGAACAAACCAACTTAACATTTATATATATAATGGTAGTAATAGACAAGTGTGTAATTTAGCTTTAAAATAGGCTTAAAATAATATGTTTGAAAGAAACTATTGTGCTAAGGGGGCCAAATACCCCTAAATAATAAATCATAGAATCATAGAGAATAAATCATTTCTTTGCCTCTTTGTCCGTCTCTAAATAATTTTATATTATATTATTACAACAGCTTCAATAAAACGAAGATATTTATACAAAAATACCAAAAGAAAATAATATTTATGTCTGTGCACTAGACATTCTCAAGGTTTTGTTTTCAACATACGCATATAATCAAACTACGAAGTATTGTTACCTACTGTTAGAGTCCATTAAAAATACTTTAACCCATTCTGGCAGGGCAGGGCAGCAGGGTAATCGAAGTTCAGGCGTAAGTATCGTAGTAGACTTAAAAAGCCATCTAAAATCCGGTTAGGAAAAAAAGATCAAAAGAAGAAGTTTTGGCAGAGCAGTTGTTTTATAAATTAATTTCTTAAAGCTCACAGAAGACCCGTTAATAACTTAATTCAGAATAATTTATTGTGTAAAAAAATAACTGAATAAAAAGGTAAAGCTCTAGTTTTAGCCGCACATTCGTGGCGGCGAGAATCGTATCAGTTATTGCGAATTACGTTTAAGCACCTTTACCAAGAATTCCCTGGTCGCTATTTAGTTGGCTAGTTCTTGGCGCTAATTAAATAGTTATTACCGTGAACATTGTTCCGTGGGATGGTAATTATCACTCTCAGCTAAATCATAGTGATGTATTTATCGTTTATGTTTATCTGTAACATTAATTTATCGTTTTGTTTTACCTTATTTATATTTTACTCGCGGATCTGCGACACTTCATCTACTTCTCTCGTTGCGCAGTTTTCGCACACTTCTCACTGATGACATGATGTTATATATATATATAGCCTATATCCTTCCTCGATAAAAAGGCTACAAGAATTTTTCAATTCAAACCCGTAGTTCCTTAGGTTAAAAATAAAAACTCACAAAATTTACCATTTTATAATATTAGTATACTAAATATATATATATATTTGTATTCTTAAGTGGAGACCGCGTCTCGGCAAACGTAGTGTAGGACGCCCACAGGCCAGGTAGAGTGACGATTTGCACAAGATAGCTGGCAGGAGTTAGATACGAGAAGCCCAAAATCGATCTAAGTGGCGTGCAATGGGAGAGGCCTATGTCCAGCAGTGGGCTGCCATAGGTTGACGATGATGATACTAGTAGAGACAGAAGACTCGACTCACTCACGTTTCATATTATGAGAATTAAAAACAATTTTTATTTGTTTTTATTTTATTTTCTTTTATACAAACATTGTTCTGACCTAGTCCTGACAATGACAAATACAATAAAAAGGAGTAGATACCGGGGGTTCCATTAAATGAACTTAACAGTTTTATTGTAATGCGAACATAATTTTGAAGATGTATAATTTTTGTACGACGACATAATGTAACACAGGATATTTAAATTGAAAATTGAAATAGAGATCGTAGTCCCCGACGGATAATCTTTGGTTGTTTATTAATTTCATAGGTAGTTGAATATGTTATTTATTATTGCCACATCTAAGTATATCTTCGAGAAACAAATAGGCACCTAAGAAAGTGCTATGAAACAGATACTCCATTATTTAAATAACCAACATCGCGAGCGATCAACTCTATTATAGAAAGCTTTTACGTTTATTATCTTTCGTTACATAATCTGGTTAAGTCGAGGTTTTAAATTATTTTATCCTTTTTCGATTATGTTTTAACCGTCGTGGGGTTTTACAAAATTCTTCTTCTTTTTATTTCAGACTAAATAATTTATTACATAGTGTTAATGTTATGTATACAAATTTACAACTATACTTTGCCCGGTACTTTGTTGTAACTCAAAACTGCGCGCATACAGAAATACTTACCTATCGATTTCTATCGGGTTTATTTAATAGTGTAAAATAAAATAATATAAAAGGAGTGTTACCTCCTGGCTAATGGACGGGCTTGCCATTACAAATAAATGAGCCCAAACTCGAAGGTTTTACTAGTAACTATTAAGGAGTTCCACTATTTTCTTTTTGGCTTCATCATCAGTCCCTCGGCACCATGCGTAATAGAAACCAATCTAACGAGCCCAAACACGAAGAGTGTGCTAGTAGTCATTGAAGAGTTCCAGTATCCAACTCTTAGCTTTCTCGTCAAATCAGCTTAAAGTTACCAATTTATAGTATTGACATTATAATTGCAAAGTTTCAATCTGACAGGCGATCCAACTAAGCAAAAACGAGCAAAAACTCATTTTTCGGAGGAAAAAATGTTTATATGCGTTCGATTGTGATCCACAACTAGATCTATCTATTTGTCTCGTGTCTATTTATTATTTGTGTCTGTTTTCTAAATGTGTGTTCAGTCAATATTATAGCCGGATCATTATGTATAGTCCGTCGATTTGATTTGAGAGTAAATAATCCATATTATGTAGTTAAGTTGGTCTCAAAACTGTTTAAAAAAAATCTTGTTCGAACTTCTTTATAAAACTTGTTCAAAACTCTACATTAAAAGCTTATTTTGTTCAGTTGTTTCGTGGCTTCTGATTTTATCACCTGACCGTTTTATGATCGGTGTTTTCGAAGATCAGTGTTATTGATCGTATTATACAGACAGTACACTATCGGAATGTCGCTGGGATTCTGCAAAATAAAGGACAAGCCCAGCTTGTACCTCAAACAAAAACATAATAACAGAGAACAAGGTGATTAAGCTTTGGTTTAATGTTTGAAAACAATATAACATGGCGGTCGAGAATCTGACACATTACGATTTATGCTGAGAACTATTTAGCGAAAGTTACGTAAATTCTGCCAACCTTAAGCGTATGTTTCGACATAAATCATGTATTCTTTCCTCCATAAATTTTGTGAAAAAAATGGTTTATATGGTGTATTACAATATTCTGGTATTAAAATTTTAGCATAAATGTGCATAAGATATTAGTTAAGCCGTCGGCCCCGGTTGCCATACGAACATCTCTGGCAATCGTTACGGGTAGATCGAGCTTTAAAAAGTCCAACAACAGTCTTTCTACAGAACTTCAATATCACCTAGTACTTGGATTGTGGAGGTCTGATGGCAGTTGCTCCGCGTGAAATATCGAAGTTCAGCCGTATTGTAGACTTAAAGTAGACTTAAAGTCGACCCCAACCTAGTTTGGAAAAAAAAGGCTTGGAGGAAGGTGTATAAGCACTCGATTCCATATGCCACATATTTTTACTTACATTACTTACAAATAAATGCGTATAATGAATGCGTATAGTTGAGGAACTTGGTTGGCATATTAAAAATATAGTGAAAAGACGGTCCTGTTTTCTTTAAAACCTAAAACACGCAATACATACTCTCGTTAACACACTAATCACCACTAAAATTATTTATGCCAATATTGCCAATAGACATAGGTATATCCTACGGCCTATTGTCCCGACATAAGATTAATTTAAATGTATTTGACATTCCACAACAATTTCATCGCAACTTGAACGAGCGTATTCCCTTCTTCCACCCACTCTATTCGGAACTTTTCCATTAGTACTTTAGCCCAACTTTGCACTTAAAATTCTACTTAATCGCGAACAAAATATTCCACTGTAGACTTCAAAGTACATTATTCTATTACGGGGAAATGATTAACTTCTATTTTAATTACGGTTTTGTTTTTACTTTTTTCTCCACAAGAACGTACCGAAAAGCTCGCCAACATGTCAAAATAATAAAAAGCTTTATAACACTTTGAGTGTTTACCGAGACAAGTCTTTGAAGGTAAAAACGTCTTACATAATTTTATTCAAGAAAATCTAGAGTATACTAATGAAATGCAAAATAATGAAGTAATCAAATATGAAGTATATTTTTGTCATACCTAAGACCACTTGTACACGTCTCCTTATGTACATATTTAGACGAGCGTAGCACTGCACCGCCTAGCGGGTATTTCCATCAATAATCGCATCGGTCAAGCCATTTAAGTAGTCAGACCGCCATTAGATCTCTATTAGATTAGAGATTATCTATTCTCCATATGATATTAAAGATAAATAGTAATTTCTTCATACCATAATATCTACAAACCTTCAATCTCTCTCTCAATGATTAAGTCTTATTAGTGGCTGCTCGATTTCTCTGTCAGTCCGTCTAGATCCAGTGGACTCAAACTTCCGTAAGTCCTGATCAAGGCGAAAACTATAGCTACTTATATAACATACATACATTAGGAATAGAGGACAAGAATTTAAAAAGCTGAAGCACTACAAACTTTCAAACGTAGGTATACTACTAGGCAGGTCAACTAATTGTTTAAGATAATAACACAATCTACTCGTAGAACAGTTTGCAAAAAAAACGCAAGAATGATTTAAGAGTGCAAAAAATTAGTTGCTATGGAAAAGTAATCTATTGTTATTCAACAAAAACTGATTGAAACTTCTAGACTTTTCTTCTTTTTTAGAATAGAATAGAATACCAGTTTATTGATTTCAGCATTACAGCAATTTTGTAGAAATATACAGAAAAACTATAATACCGAAAGCAAAAGGTCTAAGCGTCAGCTTATGCTTGGACTTCACATGGATTACCAAGCGCTGGTTTTCAGCTTAAACCTTTGACTCCCGTTTACAAAAAACATATAAATAACTTACTGATAAAACATTTAGATAATTTCTTCGTGATCACACATTACCGGAGGTGTTAAAAATACAAATAATGTATATTAGTTTAAGCACAATGAGTATGGGCAGTGGGGAAAGGGCATTTATTACATAGATGTTATAAGGAGTGTAAATTAATTAAGTACATCTTAATACATAATTTTGTACAATACATAATATTATAATTTAATCAATGTATATCTAAAGTAGTCGAGTATTATGTTTTTGAATTTCACTTATAAATTGTTTACATTTATTTTTAAAGCTGACTGTGTTCTTTATAGATCGAAAAGGAGGTGGTATATTGTTCCAAATCTTTGATGCAGCGTATTTGAAACTGCCTTTATAACCCTGTGTTCTATGTTTCGGTATGATAAGTTTTAAAATTACCTGAGACCTAGTATTCAAGTTGTGCGCGTCCGCACACCAAGATAACTTATCGTATAGGTATAGTGGACATTTGCTTGTGATTATCTTATGTGTGAAACATAACAAATGTTGGTGACGTCGTGATTGCATATTAAGTTGTCTCTTTTCATTTATAATTGGGGAGATGTGCGACCATTTAGGGACTTTATAACAGAAGCGTATACAGGAGGATTCTTCTAGTTCTATAAAGGCCCTACAATCATAATCATAATCAAGCTGCAAAGGCAGCAGCTGATATTTCTCTATCTATTTTCTACAAAAAAACAACATACGATTTACTAACATATTTTATGCTCATTGTTACATTAAATAAATGTAAAGTCTAATAAAAACAAACATTTGTTTGTTCATTGTTTTGCAAAACAGTGACAATCCACGAAGCCTTGTAATAAAATGTTTGCGTTCGACAGCAATTGAGTACGCAACGCACCGATTGTAAATTTATTTAGGAATCTTAGTTTATTTTTATCTGTTGCCCAGTAACTCGTGACCCGGCACCCATGGGTGCCAGCGACGACTACCATATATCAAACGGTCCGCGTTTAATCTCGCAAGCCCTATTTATTCACATTTATTTCAAAGATATTTTCCCACCGGAATTTCCCCCTTGGAATTGGTAACATTTCCCGCGCTTAGCTGATTTGTACCGTACCTGTTATTATGGTTTATTTTACAGGGACAAAAGATACTGAAATATTTCGAGTTTGTCAAAAGATGTTGATGATAAATTATGACCGACCCGGTCGGGGCTGAGACAGTTTAAAATAATAGAAACGCTTATTGTTTCGGTTAATGCAAATTCATTCAATCTGGATTAAACTTTGTAATAATATTCTTTCAGTATTTACGCTAAGAACTTGCGGAAAACTCAACTTTATAGTGATTTCCAAGGGAAGTAAAGATAACGCAAAACAAAGGTAAAATAATATAATTCACCGTCCTTGTCATGTCCTCGCTTTTGCAAACTCAGACTATTTTTCATTCCTACATTTTTTTCTTGTCATTTCTTATCCGAGTCCCGAACCTTTGAATTCTTGCAGTTTTTCTTACTTCATTTGTTCCTAGTTTTTTGGTCGTTGTTTTATTCGTCTTTGTATTTATTTTCTTAGATATGAACATTATAATTTATATAAAGCTTTTTGATAACTATAATTTGTCTAGTAACGTCTTGATTTAATTTCCCATCTTTTTTTGTTTCATCTAATATGCATATGTAGACATTTCACTGTCATTTTACTTGAAGATAAAGAACCGTGTTTTTAAACAATAGAAATGCATTTATTAACAATATGATTGTTTTACATGGCTGGATTTACCAGGGATTTATACACAGAATATTAATAATAATCATTCATTTCGGACAAATGTCCATTGCTAGTATTACTTTTTTTTTTGTGCGGAAATCCCTTCGGATACTACCCACCGGTGTTTATGTCGGACTCAAACCGACCAAAAACCGCACGCCGTCTCGGGTACCAGGTGTACCCTAGGAAGGAAAACCCTGATACCCCGACGTACCTCGGGCCATCTACGGGCGTAAATGACCCAGCCCTGTGTGGGAACCCCTATGTCCCCTTTGTGCTCCAGAAAGGGCGCGCGCGCTTCGAAGCGCGTCTCGCCATCACCTCGGCCTGCTTCTACTAGGGTGACAGATGGCCTCACCTACCACCCCCGGGCCTGCGCTTATCGACGACGGAGGTCATTCTGCGAGATCCGGCGCCTGAGTCGTCTGCGGTACCTGCAATGTTGCCGGGCCTGGCGCTCCGGGAGAGTTCTAAACCTCTCCCGGTCTCGCTCCGCCATCTCCTTAACAAGCATGACTTGCTCGCAGAAAGAGACGGCGGAGTTCCACGAGCTCCCACCCCGATGGCCGCCTCGAGGCAACACCTCTGCTCCCCGGGCATTCTGCCAACGTATGGAGCGCTGTGTCCGTGTTTACTTAATGCTATGTATTAATTATAACATAGAAGGTTATGTATCTAAGTTTATCACAGTAACTACGGTTCTTTTAAAAATGTATCTTAAGAACAAACTCAACATGACAATTTTAGAGAACAATCTTCCATACGTTTCAATTGTAAATAGTGTTTTAGGGCCACAGAAATCTTAAAGGTTTTCCTATTACCTTAAAGTATTTATTTTAATTTTAGAATCAGTACTATTGAGATAAGGGGGAGAAAATAGTCTATTTTCTGTTTTCAAATATCTATCATTCGTAACACAATACAGTCTGCATTTCTTTTTTATTTCTTTTCTAATGTGGCTTACAAATTTAAGCCCTATTTCTATATTCTATATTTATTTACCTACTTGGGACAAATGTGTTTGTTTACAGTAGTTTAAATTTGTTTAGAATCTCAATTTAATCTGTCCAGTAGAGTCAGAGCAAATTGGCTGTAACGCAAGAATAGACAGACGCACAAATAATCCTATAAAAATTCGTTCCTGCGTACGGAACCATAGACATGGATCTAATTTAATATGCAAATATAGACACATAATAGTAGGGAACAGATAGTCTCTTTTTTTTCAATAGGTATGTAAATTCGTTATGACTCTCAGTCTAGTATCTAATTTTCCAACAGCATAACATGTCTAATACAGAAATAATTATACAATTGAATGAAATCCAACAATGATGGTTATAACAATGATGAAGAAATTATAAACAAACATTTAAACTTACAATCTCAAACATCATTTCACCTTACGAAGGAATCAACAACAAGAAACCCAGTTATTTGTTTAAACGTTTTCGGACAATATACTCGTAACTGGCAACTTTGAAAACTTTCCGGAAAGTATTGGCAGCTTCGAAGCTATTATCAGCAATCTTTATTCTTAAATCTAACACTCAGCTTGTTAGTAGAGATTATAAATCTAATTCTAGTGAATGGTATACAGATAGTACAGTAGAGATAGTACAGTAGTATAAATGGTATAATAAATCTTGTATTAGGTTAAACATAGTTATGGAATAGAATAGAATAGGTTTTATTGTACACCAACCAGGAATTCATCAAATTAATAAAGATATTGTACAAATGACAGCCTTATCGCCAAAAAGCAATTTCTTACAGGCAACCCTTAGATGGGTAAAATGAATGTTAATAGACGAATCCATAGGTAATTTTGCAAAATAATAAATACAATATGTATATTTTACAGTAATTTATTCGCTTAAGTCGAGTAAAACTTATCTACGAGAAAGTAACAAAAGCGTTGCCGATTTTCCAACATGAATTTGAACAAAAGAATAGCCCAACGAGAAATTTATCACAAGCAAAGCAACAACGAGAAAGTTTGCAACAGACGTCGACAACAACTGTACGAATTTGACTACTTTGATCGAGACCCCATACAAATGTTGTACAAGCCGCCCGTTTCTTATCGATATTGTTAACAGCTCGGTGATTCTGAAACAAGTATTTTTATTTCCTGAACATTATACTGTATCTTAATCTATTCCTACTAATATAAAAGGTTCTAGATATACGTCACCCTTTTATGCTTTCACGGCCTATACACTCAGCCGATCATCATAAAATCTTGGGGGCACATTTTAAGGGCAAGTACATAGTTGTTAATATAAAGGACAACTCCCAGACTCAGACATTGACAATAATTTGTGGATTACACACACTCACAATAAGCACAATACTAAGTGCACTAGGAAGCGCTGCGGCGAATGCCTAAAACACCACGCCATCCGTACAGTCCACTACAAGTACTCGTATTGTGTGTTCGAGGTATTTAAAAGTATAAAGATTACCGTTTGCAAACTATGGCAAATTCATAAATATAAAGAAACAATCGATTATTTACTTACACTCTCACTTGAGCATGTCATCGTGTGTTTATTTTAGAATATAAAGTTACACGAATTGTGTTTCTTTGCAGAATTCTACGGTAGCTTACCAGGTTTAATTACACAGTAGAATGCGTTGCGACTAAACATAGCACTGAGTGTGCACTTACCTCGTCTCCCAACTGTGTCAAGAGCGCTGAACACATGCATAGTTGCGTTCACAATTTCACATCGATGTGAGTCATGTACTTGTATAGATTGAAAAACGAGCGGCTAACTTATGCTGTATTAAAGGGAACAACTTTTGCCGTTTTTTGCCAACGTTTTATAGATACTACTAATACTACTGTTGTGGTGTCAGTATGGAGTAATTAATTATACAATTATTAAGATAATACATTTTTATATGCAATATTCTTTTGCCCGCTCCGCTCCTGGCGGCGCTGCCACTCGGGCCGGATGTACGGCCCGACCCGGGGACGGCTGCTTTTGCCCCGCATTTTAAATCTCTCGACATTCACTTTAATGATATGCTGTAAATGCAATGTTGGTCTACATTAAATGCATAACGTATCTAACGAATTTAATTGAATAAGGAATAATACTGTATTGTTCAGAATAGCTTTGTAAATTACCCATTGTTTTTTGTAATATGTAAAAGATAAAAATAGTTATTGTGGGTTATACAATTGATTAATTGGAATCATCCGACACTCATTTGATATTACAGATACAGAAAGTAATAATTCACGAACCTAATACTCTGTGTGACAATTCCAACATTGGAATACACTGTGTTAACAAAACTTGTACCATTTAATCAGCTACACAAAGTTTTTTATCGCCTAATAAAAGCAATGGTGGTATTGTTTATCTGTGAAATATACTGCGCTCCCGGATCGGTGCATCGTAAACTTGAATTATATAACTTTTTCGAAACCAACATTGTTTGCGAATGGTTTTAATGCCTATTATTTAAAAAAAAAAGTATTATATAGCACGTGGTACGCAATGCAATAAAGGGCATTAAGAGACTCTAAACAGCATTTAAAAATAATTCACCCGATTTGTACCAGGACACCAGAACAGGAAACGCGTCAAGAAACGTTGTTTTTTCAACAAGTATTTTTGATCATCATGTGTAACATATGTATGAACCTTCCGGGATACGGATATATAAGGTAAAGTTATATTTTTTCCTCAAATATCATAACCCATTCTATAATATTTGGAGGGAAAAAACATAACTCTCACTCCATCAAATATAAATAACAACTACGAGTACATCACCAACTAGCAACTGTATAATACGACTTCAGAAGTTTTTTAGGCGTAAGCAGGTAATATAAGAGGTTTGTTATTTGTATAAAGAGATATCTCATATGTGGAAGGAAAACAAGGTTCTTCACAGGAAAAGTTCTTCTTAAAAACGCTTAAAATTATGTTTGAACCGCTCTTTTAAAGGGACTTTAACTCTTCTCTGTGTTTTTAATATACTACTTACTATACTACTTACTTACTTACTACTATACTTTAATATACTACTAATATAATTACTGTAAGTAATATAATAAACGAGGAATAAATAATTTGAAATTATAAAAATTTACTTTAAATCGCTTTTTTTATTTCAGAAATCCTCTGTTCTACAAAAATAACTGTAGCACTAAATGTAGCAACTTCATGAGAACATCTATGCGCGTGCCTTCTTTCTTTGGTTTCATCGTCACTTTCCACGAGAAACATGAAAGAAGAAAGAAACATGAAAGAAGAAAAGAAAGTATTTCAATATGTCAGTTAATTACAGACGGAGTGACGGACGGACTAACGGACATTGCAATTCTTTAAGAGTTTCTTGTTAGGACTACGGAACTCTAAAAAGGAACATCCTGTCTGAGTAATAGAAAATATAAATCTATACTCGGTTTTTTATCAAATAATCCAAAGGAAAACCTTTGGATTGTTTGGTAAAAAATAGTCCTTGGTTAGTAACTAGGACTAGGTCATCCCCATTTGATTGAAAACAAAAAATGATTTTATTTAAAATGAAATTTAATTGTAACAAAGAGTAAAAAATAATTTTAGCTGAAATGAGTAAATTCGTTTAGTAAAACGAAATCATCCACTTTATACAGAAAGTTGATTAGGTATTACAAGTGGCAAATCTAGCAAGCACTGTGTGTAGTTATTGTACTGTATTGCATGACAGATATTCGGTACGAATACGAGTAAACACGCTTCTCATTGAGATCCCCAAATACATATATGTAATTTGTTCATTATTCTTAGTTTGAACTCGGATTTTCGACATATTGATGAATATAATTCATTGTACTGCAAATAAAATGAATTATTTATAATGATTTATAACGGAAGACAAAAGGTTTTTTTATATATTAGTTTAATTCGTGTCGAAAGACGTCTACTGCTGGACATAGGCCTCCCCAAAGATTCGCCACAACAACCGGCCCTATGCTGCCCGCATCCAACGGCTTCCCGCGATCGCTATTTTCTTACACATACATATATTATGTATGTTTAATGATAAATGTGTTTATACAATTCGGGGAGTCGGAATTTTTCCAAGCGATTAGTTTACACGAAGCATTTGATAATACTCGCATGTGAAGATAATTTTCTAACATAATATTTATGTTTCTCTTGCAATACTATGTTTGAGGCACACTATTTTTATTTAATCTATCTCAATTTTGAACTTTTAGACTTTCTTTTAACTGTTTTCTTTACCTTTGCAATAAAAGCGTTATCGATATTTTTATCATTTATAGAAAAACCACATTAATACACGAAATGCTTTATATCTTTGAATGTTTTTAATGTATGTTCATCTATCCATTGATATAGTTGTTAATCCTAATCATAAACTATTAAATAACGTATTTTGTGAATATATTACACGCAAATCCACACTTAACAACACCACAACATACTTTATCTACAATACTAAGAACGCTAAAAGCCTTTTAAAAATTCGTTCTTATGCTAATCGGCCATACATAGAAAGAGGGTTCAATGTAGCAGAGAAAATTCGAAATCTTGTTCGTGGTAAATTTTTCACCTGTCTTCAATTTAAAATAATACAGTTTATATCCAACAATAATTACTTCAGACCAAATTACCAGAAAGGATTTAGGCTCGGAACTCTGGAACATAACTCATTACTTGCGGAAAGTCTCAAAGATGCTAGGAAAAATGAAAGGCAAATTACCGTCTGTTGGATAGATTTAGAAAATGCCTTTGGCTCAGTACGAGCTCATATTATTTGCCTTGAAATGATATAACATTTCGCCAATGGTTTGTGAAGTAATTGCATCATACTACAGTAAATTAAAATTTGTAATCACAGCAAAAGAGGCACATACAAAACCCCTCGAATACAGAGTAGGGTTGTTCCAAGGTTGCTTCTTATCAACAGTAGTATTTAATACAGTTATTTATTAATAGAAAATATCAGAACACACTAAAAGAGGTTGGTCTACCGGTTTAAGGTCAATAGCAAAATACACGGAATCCATCTTAGCATTCGCAGACGACCTTGCGATACTCACAGGTGACCCGAAGCAGTGCCAAGAACTACTGCACGTAATGAACCTAGAAATACAGAATGAATGGTTAACTATAGGAGAATTTTGTATCCCACCAACTTTGAAATGGCGCACACTTTTATACGAATTTTCACCTGACCTGTTAAAAGTTTACCTCAATGCCTTTTAATTAACTCTTCCCGATCATAGTAACCAAGTAGGGTAGGCAAAAGTTACAGAAAAGGCTTGTACGATGTGCAGTGCGAAAATAGGGATAGCCATGCACTTACTGACAGACCGGGTTCATTATTCACGTCGCCATGATAGGGTATAACAAATCATACGTGAAGCTATAATTTTATCACTGGCGAGAGCGAAAAAAGGAATAATAACAAACATAAGAACTAACATCGCGTTTTTACAGGAAAGCTCAACAAAATAGACTTCACAAAACTCGTACTCAGTACTCCCTAAAGCTATATCTGGGTCACAAGTCCCAGTCGTCGAAGTCGAAGTCGCATGTGTTGCCCCATCTATCACGCAATTGACGTTGTATCCGCACGGTGAATCCATGGCACGGTAAGAAATAGGTCTCCCAGGTACTTAGGTATATACCTATGTACCTATATATAATATACCTATATATACACATAATGTAAATAAATTAGAAAGATGATAATTGCATATACATTAAGAGTAAATTGTAACCTAACGAGTTGCAATATCTGCTAATTTACCAAGAAAGTTAAAACTTTAATTGACCTACATCGTAGAATCAGAGATAGAACAAATAAGAACTCTCAATGTGTACAGTAAACAAGTAAACTTTCTCACTATCGTAATGAACAGAATCCTGCCAGCTTTCTCACGTAGATACAGATCAAGTACCATTCAGCAAAAACATTACCACACCATATATCTTTCATTCATCGAAAATTGCTAATTAATAACCGACAATTAAGGTATTAGATTTAATGTTATAAGAAACAGCTTAACTAAAAAGTGTTAGTTGTAAGTACCAAAAGTATAATAATAATAAGTCGCTCTTTTTTCTTACTATGTAACATTAACTACATTAACAAATTATCTATGTTAAATACTCATAATTTAAACGGTATTCTATGACAAAGGTTCCTTGCGTATTCGATTTTTTAAAATAATGTAACGTATAATGTATTATTCATTAAATAAGGCTAGTTGACTCAAC
Organism: Arctia plantaginis; assembly: GCA_902825455.1. Classification (NCBI taxonomy): domain Eukaryota; kingdom Metazoa; phylum Arthropoda; class Insecta; order Lepidoptera; family Erebidae; genus Arctia; species Arctia plantaginis. Next base: position 725,276 of record CADEBD010000393.1, on the reverse strand, counting down.
TTGAAAACTTGGTTAATTATATACTTTAGTATCTATTTCATCCCAAAAAACCTATATTTTAAAGAAAAAAGCCGTGTGGTGTCGTGTTACACCCGATAGGAACGAAGTTGTGACGATCGAGTAAAACTGATTCGACACGATTTTAATTACAACGCCATCTATGAAAGCGGCTATTACCTACATATTTTTCAGTTGGTTTCTAATTAAAACAATAAAACATTTATACATTGGTAAAATCTCCTTGAGAAATGATGTCGAATACAATATTTTTTGCTCAACCTAAGAACATACATTTTAATTTTACTGAGATGAAAAGTAATGATTTCCTATCTATTCGATAGATGGCGCTGAATGACTGACAAGTGACAATTCAAAATAAAAAGTGTCGTTACAACTTTTCGTGAGATTTTTTTCCGTCTAGCCCCTTTCACATAATATAAGGAACGCGCGATAAGGAACTTCGTTCCAAAAGCAATATTTACATTACGTATTTTGTATTAAAAAAATCGGCTGTCTGTAAAGTCGGTTTACTGACGATAGTTGAACGTGACAACGTCATAAGACACCACATTCACTTTTCACTGCACTTCATACTTGACGAAAACATTTAAATGTATTATTGTATAGCAGCTGTCCACGCGGACGCATCGCTCACTCAAGTAGGAGAGAGACAGATGTCGAACGCTGCCGAACGCGGAGGCCGATTGTGCCTCTTTGTCGCTCGTTCCGCGCTCTCGCTTGCACTTCAAGCCTTAAATGGAACGCCTCAGAGCGAGGTAACCCCACATGAGTCATGTTTTTTTCGTGCGTGCAGCCAGCTCCATCGAATTATAAGACGTTGTCACGTCAAAAAAATAATTAAAACCTTGAAAACGCTGAATAGAGTCATGGCGTCTTGAATGACGTCACAGTCTGCGAAACAAAACTGTTTACATCTGTGTCCAGTGTCAACTGAAACTGTATTGAGGTGAGAAAATATGCTAAAAACGAAAAACAATAAGGAGTAACCTGCTCTGTTGTATGAAAACGTCAACAACAACAATGATGTTTTGCGTGGCGTGACGTAACACTTTCTGATTAGTGTTCGCTGTCACGTAACTTAATGCCTATTTTGTTCGAATTTATTTTAATTTTTTTTTAATAATCTTAACTTTTATGAGAAATAGACTTGTTTTTTCTTATCTATGTCTCTTCATTTATAATTTGAAACTATAAACCAAACAATTTGTTATTAGTGGACACAAGCCTATTATATAAGCAGTAGAAGATGGATCCCTCTGTTTTAAGAGACAGACCCTACGTCATTGGTTTATTTTGCAACACTGTGGAGTTACAGGAGGTACAATGAGCTACTAATGTTTTATTATTTATAAGTCACAACTTCACATTTTTTGTTTCAATACATAAAAAGTACTTTTATAAATTACTGTTAAAGTTTTCTAAAATTAACATACAGAAGCAGTTCAATGAAGAAATTGTAAAATATCCCAACTCCCAATTCGTTTCTCTTTTCCCGAACCTATCGATGCGTCAACGAGAGATTAGTAATTTTGCTGATTTCTTGTTTTGTCAGAGTTTTGTTGTTGTTTCTTGGTCAGACTTCTTGAATGGAGTTGGATTATTACCTAACCTATACGATACTGAAGTAAATTATTAAGGCTGTGTGCGTTGCTTGTATGGTAAACTACCGTTTTACATACAGCGTTTTGAGGCTTAGGTTTATAGTAAACTTTTATATAAAATTGTCTGATTACAAAATCAAGTCACATACTGATCGGAATTCAGATGGTAACTATTCGTATATATTACTTACATTCGAAATAAATTCTTTGTACTCTTACACATTTTAAATATAAATTTTCCTTAAACTGCTTCATGATCGTCGTAAAAAATGTGTAGGTTCCCATCTATTGTTATCCTTTCCTTGTTTATATATATATATATATATATATATATATATATATATATATATATATATATATATATATATATATATATAACGGAGAATTAGCATTACCACTCAACTTGGCAATGCTGCCAGTCTTCTGAGAACGGTACCAGTAGGCGATGCTGCTGAGGACTTTTTTGATGCTTGTATGTAAATAGTGTAAATATTTTAATTGCATTATAATACATTTCTTTTTTACTGTAAATCATTATGTTATGTATTAGATTAGATTAAAACTCTTGTAACATTACTTAAATAAAATATAAAATTAAATATAAATATTATAGTAGTTTCTATTTTCATATGCGTCCTGCGATAAAGTATGAAATTACGAGTAATGTTGTGATATTAAAAGTTTGTGCAAGAAACTACAATGTATGGATACATAAAAACGTTTAGAAAATAAAAAACCTGTGTAATAGAGTCTTTAAAAGCTATGTTAGTACGTATTTCATAGACGTCTAACTCTGGTGATCGTACTCTAGGTACCTCACAGTACACACCTATAGTAAGATTTTATACAACGCCGAAATCATAGCCATTGCACTACTGAACCGCTTGCTTCAAAAATGATTGCCTGCTTATAACATTTTGTTTAAATTTACATTTTAACAACCATCAATGAAACTATAGTTTATTTAACGTAGAAAATGGTCACTACTGTTTCCTAAAATTTCATGTATCAATAACAGTAACTTTACTGCAAAAAACTATAAAAGCAATAAATTTTCAGAAAGGCAAATATAAACTTGTAGAACGACATATAAATGTTAGGAAGAAAACGTACTCCGGCTCTTCTATCCGGTCTTCGGAAATAGCTCCCAAGCGTGCGTTTCATTATTTCCTTTTTATATTTATCTTGGAATATAACTGTCTACATTTTCTTTATTGTATATAAGGACAATTCAACAAATCAAACACTGATATGGTAGAGATGGAAAAGGAAGATAATTCATCATTTTTTACATTTTGTTCAAAATTTATTTTTTGAAATTCAACTTTAGATACAAGTGTCAGACTTATATCTAGAGTAAAAGAAACTCATAAATAAATCGGAGTGTCACCACCCCTATTCGTCCCGTGGGTGTCGTAAGAGCCGACTAAGAGAGCATACTCTGCACGACAATGGCACTGCAAAGAGAAGAAAAACTTGACACAACCCCTGTACCAACCCGTCTGGCCAGCGAGGTATAGTGGGCCAAAACGTCCTTTCTGAAGAGAGGCCTATGTCCAGCAGTGGGCTATGCCATTAAAGGCTGTTGATGTGATGTGATTTGACTAGTTAATTGTCTTTATTTCATTGAATCGGTTAACACTTGTTTGAGATCAATTTTTTAAATAAAAAAATATAGATCATAGTAGAAGAAATTGCTTTCTGAAAGTTAAACCAAAGATATTGAAATTCGAGTAACCATTTTTTTTATATATCTTGGCTTTTTTGTCTTTTTTTAAAAAAAATCTTTAAACATAAATTTAAACAAAATCGTTTGTGAAAATAAACAATACCGAATTGCAAATTGTTGACATCGCTATTTGCTTGTGTAATGTAATTTTTTTTTTATGTGGGAGGTGGCAGACGAGCAGACAGGTCACCTGATGGAAAGTGACCATTGCCGCCCATGAACGTCTGGAGCCCATGATTCTAAATTGGGATTTACTCGAGTGTCATGGGAGCCTATTGCATTTGAAAGATTAGTTAATAGAATGAATAAAAGTTATACTATAATGTTTCCACTTTCAGCGGTGGGAAAAGTGCAAATTCGAAAAATCACCATTTCAAAAAACCAAGCGTATTAGATTTTATACAGACAGTTCAACTCGATGTTCCTGTCATGCTAGCCAAAAATCTGACGATTATTTTGCATTGTCTGGAAGGAAATCTGACGGTTAGAAATATGTTTATTTTTTATTTTATCAAAGTGTGACAAATAAAGGAACGAAAAATTATATAATATAATTAGAATAGACCGGAATAGACCGATAAGAAGAAACCGGACAAACAATGTCGCGGCTATTTAAAATGATAAGCGAATAGTTATTACTTAAATTTATTGCCGCACTATTTTGCAGGGCGGTATTTTATTATTTTAATTAAAAGTAAACGAACTAAAAGTTAACTATAAAACTAGTGATACTAGAAACTAATCAAGATGAAATTTGAAGAAAACCAGAAAAAAACATTCAGTAAAATTGCGACAAATCCAATAATAAATATGACTTCAAACCAAACATCAAACCATCCACCAACCAACTAAGAACCGCCATAATAATGAACAACTATCGACTTGTTTTCAATTAAGCGCATAAAACAATACGTCTAATTTTATGGGACGTCCCTTAAATTGGTAGCTTATAAGTTTGATTGTAAACAGACGTGTGGATAATCTTCTACCTTTGATAAATTTATTCAAAATGCAGTCCTTTAAAACGTACTACTTACCTCAGTAACTACAGACATAGAACCTTTCTATCTCGTTTCCATAATCTACCCTCTCCGTTTGAGTTAGACCCGTTTCACACTAAGCCGTTAGGATGCATCCTGAGCAGAGAGTTCTTTGCTGGCGATAGAGGCAAAGCCTCACACAATTATTTCTAACCTAAAACATTACCGTGGGAAAACGTGCTTCGTCACACATGGGTATGCTAGCGTGATACCACAGCCTCATAGAAAAGCGGTGTTAGATTAATGCCTTCGTTACTTTTGAATGAGTGTACCGGAGGCGGGGGTAACTCAAGAGTCACGAGTGTACATAGGCTGCGGTAGTCACCATCAGTAACTCAGCTGCTCATTTGCCCCCTAACATAACAAAATCTTTTTTACCCGTTGTGGTCCTCAATATAATCTACTTTTTTGCCCTGTAGTTTATATGAAAAAACATTACTTAATCTGTTTTTTTTTGCTACCATATAGAGAAACGTTTACTCTAATTTTACAAATCATTAATAATATAAAATGTGAGAAACGTTACTAATAAAATATTATCACCCCAAAAAATATATATTTAAGTTGAATTACTCATACTTTACTTTCTTTGATCGATAACATTTTCAGATCTGTTAAGGGACGTGTGCGCTTGGTTTAACTGATGGCTTAATGATGATAAACGATGCATTAAAATAACATTTTAAGCAACAGTCGAATTTAAATATTATTTTCACACTTTAATCTTTTTCGTAATTAATACACTTTGTTGTTTTCTATTCTAGTATTCTAGTTCGGTTCATTGAACAAAACTAGAATACTAATAACATAACTTAGAATCGCTTTATTAAATAAGAAGCTTTGTTCAAAAATTGAAAAGCCTTAGTTTCAGGGCCTTAGACCTTTCTACCAAAAATTTATATTGTCACTTCTTGCATTACTATGAGAACTGAAAAAAAATGTAAGAAAGTAGTAATTGACTGCACGGATGGCGTAGTAGTTTAAGCGGTCGCCACGCCGCTTACTACTACGCACACGCACTACTACTCCCCACATGGGAGGACACTTTGTGTGATCCACAAATTGTTGTTCTGAGTCTGGGTGTTCTTTGTGTCCGTTTCATTTATGATTGTAAAGTCCCCCGCGACACAGGATTTGTTCTTAGTGCGGGAGTTGTCTTTAAAAAAAAATATATATATATTATATATTTATATATTAAATTTATTATTAGATATTATTATAAAAAAAACAAATCAAATTGTAAAATTATGGTCAGTGAATCAAGTAATATGTAGTACTTCACCTTCATTAGGTATGAAGTATATTTTTATATACTTATTCACTTTTTATTTATACATTCTTAGAAAAATATTAATTACTATGAATGCTAATAGCGAAACTACTACTTTTATTAGCTTTTTTATGGGTGAAAATTTGCCGAAAATAATTTGGTTGGCTAAAATGTACCATAAAATAAAACTATTCATATGTGTGCTTAGCTGTTAAAGAAACTACTTGTCCGGCTTCATTAAATTTATTCACATCGATCTCAATTTTTCTAAGGAGTGCCATTACCCACTTAACGTAAAGCTATGGTTTTATGAGAGGCGGAAAAAGTTGTTTTTACTTTCTGACATTTTTGGAGTAATAAAAACAACATAAACTTAAACTGCAAATTTTATTTAGGTTTTAGACGCTACAATTACAATAATCAGATTTCTGAAATTGTACTAATTTTTTTAATGTTTTATGATTAGGTAACACTATAAAAAGTTAATCTGAAGTATAAAATCTAACCATCGCACTTATTTTAAGGAGCCTAATACTAACGGAGTTAGATATGTAACGAACCATGCAGTAACAGATTGCTGCAGAAGGAATTTCATTCGACCAGGAGCTAGCTTTATAACTGTTTCCTGCATTAGTTCAGAACACTGTTAGGTACTGATACTCGCATTAAATATTCAATTCAACCTCGATGCCAATGACAAAGACATAACCAAAATTGAGGCCTACAGCATAGATATATTGTGTACAAATAAAAATATATGGATAAAGACAGTAGTAAAAAGTATTACTGTAAGTCTTTTAAAACTTGAAGACAGGAAGTACTAATAGACATACAACTAACTAACAACTAACTTTTTGTACAAAGTATCTTTGTTGGAACAAGTTTTAACTCGCTGTATTAGGCTACACGTAACTATTTGAAGAGCAGTGAAGTTAAAGTTACTAACAATGTGACGTCAGTTCTGTATCATGACTAGGTATTTTTCGAACTGTGCCAAACTGTCATGTCATCCAACTAATGGGTTAAATAGAGCTTTAAATTATTTAGATAAACTCGAAAAGTTACTATAACAGGAACAATAATATAATATGACAGAATACCGTCGCTTAAAATAAGGTGACAGCGGCATATCTAACGAACTGAATTGAAAATACGATATTTTTTGGGAAACAAATAAACTACGCTAAAGTTGATCTAAATACGCCAGTAAACCTATAAAGACCTACTTACTGCCTTCAGTAAAATCTGTCAAACAGGATTTAAGCTGCCAAGTCAGACGTCTGCAAGTCGTGGCAGAAATATTTTCACCTACAAAATCGCTTGTGCATTATGACTCACTTGAAGAAACGAGCCCACTCCGCTTGGCTCCAAGCCGCAGCCTAACAAGCTCGCAAGTCGTCAGTAGTGAAGAGGGGAGAGCGTTGGCTTCATCAATCTTCTGTAATTAGCTAGTGACGCTCTCGGCTAACACTAATGACGAGTAGGGCGTTTACTTGCGACCACACCTTGCTACATAAATTACGACATCTACCCTACAAGGTACTTAGAAGAACCTCGCCACAAGATTTTAATGTTAGTGGGGGCCGATGTTTAGTTGATTGCATCTACATCATAATATAGCGTCGACTGTGCACTGTATATAATATTAGTGTAGCGATCAGTAAGGATATCGATAGTAGCCTGTCGATCGGCATCTCTACGTTTCATATGTGTATAGGTACGAGCTAACATAGGTACGTATTATGTATGAGGGGCATTAGGTTTTTTCATAAGAACTTATGCGATATACTTGTTATTTACATATTCAAACATTATATACTCTCCATATATACATATAAGGAACATATGCCAATGCGAGGCTCAATACCAATAGCGTTCTCTACTAGTGAACCTTAATCTGATACAGAAAAAAACGAAGTGCATTTTATGAAAGTTATAATGAGTGCTACTCCATGGTAACATACGAGTATTCGCTTTATCTATGGATAAAGCGGATACTCGTATGTTTGTTGTTTATTTTTATAAAATATTTTATCCTAGATCTTTTCTCTTGCTCTAGCGTGTACACTATGTAGTTTAGTCAATCAGCATACTAAACTGTATGCTAATTGACTAATATACATAGTGTAATTAGTACTTTCATTAACATAGTGTAACTTAACTAGGTCTTTTGGAGTTTTGAAATTCGTTACAGCTGGGAGATGAATATTAACTAATTTTGTTTAACTATGTGTACTAAACAATAAAATTTATCTACAATACAAAATATCTTTTTTAATATCTTTTCCAACTATGTATTTAGCTTTTCCTTGATATACGCATGTTAAAAACACTGTTATGGAAAAGCTTCTAAAGTATTGAAAAATTTTTAGAAAACAAATGACATTTTAATATAAAATAAATTAATAAATATTAATAAACTAAATTAATAAATATTAATTTATATTTATTAATTTAACATTGTATTTGATATTTTGTTAATAAGTGACATTGGAATGTTTTAATTTTCAGATTAATTTAACTGTTTAATTAGTTAATGTAATGTATTATTTCAACAGTATTTAATTGAGAAATAAATTAAGAACTTATTTGATTCCGAGGGCATATTTTATGAATTTAAAAAATCTAATTTTGTAAAATCAAACAAAATGTAATACAGTGAATGTGAGTTAACAAGCGCATTAATTGTGAGAAAAAGCTGTGAGATTCGTTTTAAGAGTGGGCAAACATTTGTAGGGATTGAAATGGTCTATTCATAGATAAAATTATCAGTTATGTGTACCTTGTACATATTTTAGTACACTTTATAACATTATTCTCATTGAGCAATCGTTAAGTCATTGTTACAGTTACATATGGACAAAAACCTTTTTTTTTAGTTAGTGTGTAGTACACGTTTAATTTGTATCATTCACACAATTGAAGTCAGGCCAGTTGAGGTCGTATCAACGAGTGCAACGGTTGAATATAAATTGATGCATAATAATTAATTTATAATAATAATTTGTTACTTGATGTGCGTATCCGTCAGTTCCGTACACACACAACAAAGTAAACCACAAAAGTGCAACATTACTTGCAATTGCAAGCGTTAACGATCACACATTTCTACAATGTCGCTCTATTAATAATTCAGTACCCTTCTGCGAACTAAAATACATAATTAACCTAATTTGCAAATTCTAACCCAAGTCATAGGAATGTTGTTAAATAAATTGCATTTTGAGGATTAGCAGGGGAGAGACGTAATGCGGTACAATATATATAGTCCTAAGTGTTATAATACTAATAATCCTATAGTGTCATATAGCCGTTATTATGTATTTTTGTACATTGTACTGTACATTATCTTAGAAACATAGGTATATGTGCCTTTAACAAACAGTAAAAGCGGTCGACCTTAAATATTACTATTACGAGTAATTATTTTACAATTATTTTTTTATTTCCTTATTTAACAAAATCCTCTACAAACAATCATGAAACAAAACCAAAAAAATTAAGGTAAGAACCACAAATAAATTAGGATCTCCTTTTGTAGACATGAATAAAAAAAGGTGGTATACATAATATCTAAGGATGATAGGTACAATTATGTGAAACAGCGACACGTTAACTTCAAAAAAATCAACATATTTTAACCATTTTCCCAAATTAATATGAGGACGTTGTTGCATTCGCTGTTTATAATTTTTTTACTCCTGATATATTAAATGTGTACATGTAAAAGGTAAGTATGATAAATTGTTTGAATGCAGTCTATCACTGTAAATTGTCATTTTCATTTTTCACGCTAAAACTACCGATAAAATCATCTATGTACAATCGTTTTTCCGTCTAAAGGTTCATCAACATCATCAACAACTTTTAATAGTTCACTGCTAGTCATTTGGCCTACTATAACGGCCACTATATACTATACGCTGGCCAGACGGATTAGTATAGGGTTTGTTTCAAGTTTTCCTTCTCTTTGCAGTGCTGTTGTCCTGCAAAGTTTGCTCCCTTAGTCGGCTCTTACGACACCCAGAGAATGAATAGTAGTAGTGACACTGTATCCTTAATCCGTCACCACACGAACAAAAGATTGCCTCTCAGAAATGTTGATGTTTTTTAGTAATAAGGCGGCCATTTGTACATGTTTATTAATTTAAAGTACCTACTTTTTTAGATTTTTTTTTGTTGATATACAATAAAGTTATTTTATTCTATTTACCTCTCGCATTATATATTTTAAAAACATGTCATTCAAAAGGTAAGTTAAGATTCTCATTAATGTGAACATAAACGTGTTTGTAAACGAATTACGATCGCATGGTTAACAATAATGAAAAAAATAAAAGTAAACACGCCTTAAAAGGCAAAATACTTCTAGAGCTTTAACAAATTAATGTTGTCTAATATATGTAGTTTATTTATTAATATGTTTCTCACATTAACCAAACCAAATCTAACATTACATTGTTTTATTTTTCTATTGTTTATGTTATATTGCTTTGTGTCGTTTGCACCACTGAAGTTTATATGTAATAAATAAATTATATAAATTAAGTAAATGTTTTATAATTATATTTATAAAAATATAGGATACATAATGAATTGTACTTCTAAGTCAATTTCTATAGTACAATGAATTTTAACAAATCGTGCCCTTTACAATTTGATTTAGTGCTATAACGTTAACATTATTCCATGTTTAAAGTGAAAAGCTTTAATACATAAATATTGTTATGTGTTAGACCAAGTATAGAACTCATAAAATCAAATATATATTTATTAACAATTAGAACGTTTATTGATGTACATCATTTCAGAGATATTTGATAGATTTAGGCACATTTTATGCCGCCGTTTGTTGCGTGTTTACTGCACGCCTCTCGTCATGACCGAGATATTGCCATTAAATACGGCGGGTACTAGGTATCTGCGGACGAGATCTCTAAAGGGCCGAGGAAGCTTTAGACTCTCCACTCGGCTACGGACGATTCAATTCCGACATAAGGCCTACTTTGTCGTAACTTCAAAGAGTTGCCACCCGTGGTCACCATCTCTAATAAAATAAAGTGAAAGTACTTTGTGCACAAATACGAGAGAATAAAAATTTAAGTAATAGCTGAACCACATCGTATGCGTGGGTGTTACTTATAAAGTAAATAAAACACTTCGGTATTGACGAATCTAATTCAATAAAGGGAATCATAATGATATAGTCATAATAACGTTACAAAGAGACAAAGACCAAGGGGTTTTATTCATATTTACATCTATACTTTGAGGTATCCTGACTAGGGTAAGTCTAACTCCCTCACTCTATCCGATCTTTACCTTAATTTAGCTTCTACCGTTGTCCTGTCTGTAAATAATGATATTCAAGGAGGGTCGGCGTCAGGTAGTCGACTACGAGTATAAAACAAATTAGCCAAACAACTTTACGATATTACGCCGACATCGAATTTGGAAAAGAGCAGGAAGATGATGATTCTGATGACCCTAGTCTAATTGCTTACTTACCCAAATATTATATTTACTACGCATTTTAATCAGATAAATGATTACAGACATTCAGTTATGCATTTATTCTTTCGCCAACCGAAATCCACGAAATTAATAGATTGCAGCGATTAATCTTCATTAATCAGAAACATCTCCGTTCAGTTGTAACGACTCGTTATTAGGTAAGTCTTTGGATGAATTACTTAACATTCTTTTAAATTCAATAAGGAAAATGTAAAAAAAATCTTTTTAGTTTAATCAGACGAATAACTCTTGAACTTGTATAAGTAAATAGTATCTTCGATTTATTCTCAATTATTTTTATTTACAAAAGGTTGACATCAGTAGTAGATAAAGTTTTTAAGCCAGCAACCTTAGCCTGTGGTGTTGCCCGCTAAAACAGTTCGATCTATATGAGGCATATGCAAAATACGTATGCAATATTTTAATGGTGTAATCGTTAACGAACTGATATTTTAATAGATAACAACTCTACAAACGAATTGTAGAGTTGCTATCTATTAAAATATCAGTTCTGAAGTTCATATTTTTTCCATTTCATTCCAGGTATAATTTTCAATATGGTACGTGTAACTATATATTATGTATTACAATACATAATATAAATTTCATCATGCCATATCATTTAGATTCTTTGAAGAATTACGCTTTGACGGGATGTTCTTTGAAGTGTTAAAAATGATGAGGGAAAAAGATTATAAATATTGCTTTGCGTTAGCGTTTATTTAACCCATTTATTCTCTGCTTTAACTTAAATCACGATCGTCATTAAAAAAGTCTTCGATACTATCATACATCTCAATTAAATAATGAATAAACTAACAAAGCCATGCTTGACGTGGTCATGATCGCGGATGTATTTCTCAGATTGGGCTAAATTACCTTTAAATTACCTTCTAAGTACTTTTACCTACCTCTCCTGAAAATCTTCTAAAGGTCACACTTCCGCTTCTCAACTTTTTCTTTGTTCTCACTCTTTCAAGCAAAAACTATCATTGAACAGTTTATAATAGTTTGTAATATTAATATGTTATTATTGCAAATTATTGCATCACTTACGAGTGCATTAAACCAAATGCCAAAAGTCCTATTCAGAACATATTTTACTTTGCTCTCGAGGCAAATAACCACATGTTAATTAAAATCATACACGAAGTACCCACAGAACAGTTTCCTACTCTTGATTCTTACTTACAAAGCGTTGGCACTTCAAAGTTGATCTGTGAATGTTCAACATACATCGGGAGTGCACCCTCGCTCGAGTTTGCAAAGTACTCACTAGTTCACAACCTAAGTACCGAGCGTAGGCCGAGAGCAGCCATTGTACGTAACTGCATTAACTAGGATAATGCTACATAAATTATGAAGAGAGCTTGTCTATCTATTATTTACATACTTTATTCTTCGACTTATAACAACCCTTTTCATTTTGTAGTTTTCTATTACATTTATTTCTTGTTTTTTTTATAAAATCTTACTTGTATTATTCGATAAGATTAATTAATATTCTTGTTGAGTCCCTTGACTAATATGTCGCTTAAAGCCTTCCACTGGTATTAATAAAATAGCCGACAGCGTAAAGAGCTTTTAATTGAATGAAACTAATTGCAATCTTTTACACACTACATAAGTTGTGTTACAATTATATAAACTTTATTTTCCAGATATCCAACAGATATATCGCTTCTGAAAAATGACTGACTAAAGAATATAAAAACTCTTAAAAGCGTCGAGTCAGCAGCGCTACTCAAAGGAGCTGTTCTCGTTCAAGGAAACTTTTTCCCTGAAAGCCTTTCCTTTTTCATGATCATATAACACAATTTAAGAGTAATGCAATAGATGATTTACTATTACGATAACTATTTTAGGATGTACATGAAATAACATGAAATCCATGAAGTACTCTGACCATGATCGAACAGGAAACGTATTGCGGAAAATAAATAATGTGCACGTAATGAACTGAAAAATGCAGAATGAATGGTTAACTCAAGGAGAATTTTATATCCCACCAGCTTTGAAATGGCGCACACTTTTATACGATTGGTCACCTGCCCTATTAAAATTTTACCTTAACACCTTTCAATTGACTCTTCCCGATCAAAGCTGCCTAGTAAGGTAGGGAAAAACTACAGAAAAGCTTGTACGATGTGCAGTGCGGCAATAGGTACAGCCAGGCACTGACTGACCCGTCGCTGTCATCATTATCAGCTATAAGTTTATCGCTGGTGAGAGCGAAAAATGAAAAATAACAAACACAAGAACTAACATAGCGTTTGTAAAGGAAGGCTCAACAAAAAAGACTTCACAAAAGCCGTACTCAATTATTAATACCGCCAGTGACTGGACATGTGACGTGTCCACCTATGAAAATCATTACAGAATACCGGAAGATATCTGTGCCTCGGAGTCCAGACCAGACATATTTCTTTATGCAATTTCAAACGGGAAAAGAACGTCTCTTTTTTTACGTGTGGAAATCCCTTCGGGACGTTAAACTACCGGAGTTTGCGGCAGGGTGTTGCACTGACTAAAACCACATGGTGTGCCACTCTGCGCCTGTAATGGGAGGGATCCGGGAACTGCTGTTATTAAGATATAAGGACGAATTGGCTGTGGGCTTCGGTTTCCGCATATAGACTCAAGAGTGGTCCTTTATGCGTCGAGGACTGGTTAGCTAGGTGAGCTCCTTCCAGGAGCGCAGAAGCCTCCTGGGGCGTTCACAGGCTTCTAGGAGCGATTTTGTATCGGGAATGATGCTTGCCCGTTGTGTGGCCACTCCCTCGTATTCCAGGATTACGCTGTCGGCCGTTTCTTCTGCTTCCAGACATCCCCTGCACAGAGGGCTGTCTGTCGCATTGATGATGAATAGTTGTCGGTTCAGGGCTAAGTGTCCTGTTATAGTTCCGACAAATATTCGGATTTTCAGTCTGTTGGGACTGATCAATCTGCAGGTGAGTCGTGGTGTGACTTGAGTCAGCACCAGTTTGGACTGTCTGCAGCTGGGTGAGTTTTTCCATATGTGCTTCACGAGTCCGTAAATAGGTCTTACCTATAAATTTTCCAATAGTATAACGCTTCAGGTTGTACATCGAACACTATGTTGTTTTTACAAAACATATACAAGAGCCCAGCTTATAACTTATTTTCTTAGCAAAACAACACTACTTCAACAAAATTGATGGCAACTGTAAAATATTTTTCATTTGCTCTACAACAAGCAGTCCGTTTTGTGTGTATGCTAATATAATTTGCATAGGGATTTGTATCTGATTTGCCGCATATGTTGCCGCCAACGCCAGTTTTGCTGCAGACAACCTAAATTTGATCCACTTAATTCACTTTAGATTTATAGTTTGCATGTAAAGTTCTGGGTTCAAAATATCAATAGAATCTCTATCTCTATGCACACTATATCAACTAGACTGAATAATAATTGAATAAGTCTTAGAAAACTGATGTATTTTATACTTAGAACCCAGAAAAGTTACTAAAACAAACTTAAAAGTAAACGAAACTATGAAAAAATAACCTTAACTTTATAGGAAATAAATAAAAGACATAATAACCATATAAAACGTTTGACAAAGCTCGAAAATACAAATGAGGTGGGATATAAACAGATTTCCAGATTCTGAAAAACCTCCGTGATACCACATAGGCTAAGCACGCATCTATAGTTCTAAGCACGAGCTTACCATCAAGTGAACTCGTGATTATTTGCCTAACTATCCGTCCTCAGCGTTTTATTTTGCTGTTCTTTTTTTTCATAAGTCTTAATTATAATGTTACATAGCCTACACACATCGTGCCTATGTATAACTTCTATATACTCACCTCAACAATTCAGTAGGATTCACAACGGTGACAGTTATGGAGGCGTGTTATTTATTTCTTTAAGTACGGGTGACAACCTATAGAAAATCAGTCTACCACGTTTTTTTAAGATAAAATATTTTTTCTTTTTGAAAATTATTTCTTACTTTATAGTTCAGCTAGCTAGAAAAGCGTGGTCTTTTAAGCTACAACTTATTCAAAACCATATCCAAGCGAAGCTCTATTTTTTTCTTTATCGACACACATTTGAAACCAAAACAACACATGCCAGAATGTGGTTCATACCGATGATGTTGGTGTGCTACAAGCAGTCTTAGCAACCACAGTTACGTTCTTGAAACAAATCAATAGATTTAAAGATTTCGAACCTTAATTCGATTTATGCCTTATAAAACGCTTTACTTAAGTTTTTTAATTTTGGCAACATTTATTTTGAAATCGCTTCAACGAGAGTTACATTTAATTTCACATTATAAACATATCACTCAAAATTATAACTACCAACAAGTCTGAATAATTTCTTGAGCATTCAAGTTTACCACCGTTCCGGTGCTCACCAAACAAACTCCTTTGACCGCTGGCTCTGATAGTGGGGCGAACAAGCATTCGCGTGTCCGCTGACAGATAGAAATCGGCAGTTCCAGCACGCGTGCCTTCTAATTAATGACGGCATATCGCGTGAAAACGACCCATTTGTCTCACACCAAGTCGGATGTTCGCAGAAGAATGGTAAGCGATACAAATACCTTAAATGTCTTCAAACACTTACCTCGCCTAACAAACACTACCCGCTGAAATTTCCACCACGATCTGCAATTATAATAAACGATATCTAGATTGCAAATGTACTGTTTAAATCCTTGCTTGAATTACGAACTGAAACCGTTGTTCAGTAAATCGTATTCGAGAGTATTTTGAAGAGAGAAAATTTTGTTTCTTCAATTATAGTTTAAAATTACAACTGATTAAATGTGTAGTTAAATGTTTCATAAGAAAGATGGACTAAATGAAAAATTTAGAAGCATGAAATAATAGTGTCCTCTTTTCTCTCTTTTTGTAATAATATAATATATTTATGACTACTAAAATAATTATTATAATTATTTGATCGATTAACGATCAAATAATTAAATAATAATAAAATATAACTGAAATACAACTGACAATATTTTATTTCTTTTATACACTATTAAATCAATATTAAAATTATAAACAAATATAACTCAATATCAATAATGATTATAATTAATAATATAACAATACATGACATACAAACTTACCATGATTGTATCCTACTATATTAATTACAAACAAAACATTCTACTGTATATATGTATATATTTGTGTTATCTTCCTCTCTCCCAAACAAACTACTGCGCCCGACAGGGTCCATAATTGTTGCTACTTGAATTGTTATCACCTATGTATTTACATTATGGAAGCAATAAAGTATTGAGTATTGATACAAAAGGTTTATTCAATTCATACATTATAGAACATTGAATACAATGCGCATTATGTACATACATTACAATAGTAAGCTAATATCTAGTATCACATTCTAAAAACATTTTTATCTCACTTGCATCCCGACAGAGATCTGAAGGCCAATTCTTGTAATAAACATTAGTTCGAAATTAAGTTTCGCTTTACGCTTTAAAGGTGCTATTAATTGACTCTTAAAGAAACTTATATATTAAGTAGTGACGTTATATTTAATAAATTAGATTTTACTTTAATCAATTCGTTTTGTCAAAATACCAACAACCTGACTGCTGACTCGTTTGTTTATATCACGAAATGGACTACGACACCTAGAGAAAATAGTATATATCTGCGACCTGTTGATCCAATTGAAATAAAATATATAATTAGACATCTAAAGAATAAACATAGTTTTGGTCACGATGAAATCCCGCCGACACTTGTAAAGTCTTCTTCGGACGAGCTGTCGATACCGTCGACTGTTTTGATTAACCTGTCCCTAGTAGAAGGGACAGTTCCGGATTTATTTAAAGTATCCATTGTAAAACCAATATTTAAAAACGGGGACAAATCTGACACAGGAAACTATTGGCCGATAGCGCTATTATCCACCTTCTCAAAAATATTAAAGTCCGTTATATCAAAACGTCTATGTTATTATTGCAAAAATATTGAATATTTAACAGCAGTCAAAATGGCTTCAGGAAAAATACATCAACAACATTAGCTGTGTACAAACATATACAAGAAGTATTAAATATAATAAAATTTATATATTAGTATCCTATTGGATATGAGTAAAGCGATCGAATATTAAAGTATTGTATAAAATGATACTTGACAAACTATATTCTATAGGCGTGAGGGGAATAGTTGGTTTTCTTCCTACCTAGAACATAGAATTCAGTATGTAGAAATAGAGCACTACTCACAGGAAGGCCAAATTAACCACGTAAAATCGCAAAAAGCAGATATCGTCATGTCCATACCTCAAGGTAGCGTTTTGGGATGCATTTAATTTTTGATATATATAAACGATTTTTCTAAAGAAATAAATGCTCAGACTGTCTTATTTGCGGATGACATTTCAATTACCTTCCCATGTCCATCATCAACAGCCTTTAATAGTCCACTGCTGGACATAGACCTCTCCTTAGAAAGGAGGTTTTGGCCTACTATCCCATGTCCATGTATTGCGAATTTCAATACAATTCTAGACCACAACCTTTCTAAAATGATAAGTTGTATGAACGAGCATAATTTGCAGATTAACTTTAACAAGACTAAATTAATGCAATATAGACCACATCAGAAAAAGGAATTAGTTATTAATTACATATTTAATAACACTAAAATACAATGTGTCAACGAATTCTCCTTATTAGGATCAACTGTAGATACCTTAATTAACTGGAAAGCCCATATAGAAATCAAGTCAAATTAGCAAGAATCACTTATGCGTTATTAAATATGAACTTAAAAAGGCAATAGGGTTGAGAAAGGCCATGACAGCATACTATGCTTACGCGTACTCCTTTTTTTTTCCGTGCGGAAATCCCCTCGGATACCACCTACCGGTGGCTATGTCGGACTCGAACCGACTAAAAACCGCACGCCGTCTCGGGTACCAGTAGCCGAGGAACCAGGTGTACCCTAGAAAGGAAATCCCTGGTACCCCGACGTACCCCGGGGCATCTACGGCGGGTAGATGACCCCCTCCTGTGTGGGAACCCCCATGTTCCCTTGGTGCTCCTCTCTCCCCTTTGATGGCACGCGCGCTCCGCATCGCGTCTCGCCGCCACCCTGGCCTGCTTCTGCTAGGGTGACAGATGGCCTCACCTGTCACCCCCAGGCCTGCGCCTATGGAGGACGCCCAAGGCGTCTGCAGTACCTGGCCCGTTCCCGGGCCTGGCGGGCCGGAAGAATTCTAAACCTCTCCATAACTTGCTCGCAGAAGGAGACGGTGGAGTTCCACGCACGCTCGCTCCGTACCATGGCGGTAATCATACTACCAAGCGAGAGAACTCCCACTCCGATCCGGGTCACGCCTCTGCTCCACCTACGCCGGGCATTCTGATAACGTGTGGAGGGCCGTGTCCGTCCGGCCATCGCAGTGGTGGCACTCAGGCGTTGGCTCCTTGCGGATCAGACACAGGTGATCTCCGAAACAACCTTTCCCGGTGATCACCTGCGTCAGCCGGTATGAAAGGATTCCGTGACGCCTCTCGAGCCAATCCTCCATAATGGGTCTCACCGCCGCAATGACGGCGTGCCCGGCACTCGGTTGCCCCAGTCGTTCCTTCCACTCCTCTACGAGGACCCGGTTGAGTTGGGATTTCTGGTCCTCGATTTCGCGAGTCTCAGGACTCCGACCCCGCTCCTGCGCCTCCTTGCGCCAACGGATATAGTGCCGCAAGGGCTCTCGCCTCCAGGTCCCACGGTGGAGTTCCGGCCAGGAGACTCGCCGCCTCAAAGGAGGCTTACGCATACTCCTGGCTGAACTACGGCATTATACTGTGGGGTAATAGTATGGACGCTGAAAAACACTTTCTTCTACAAAAAAATTGTATTAGGAGTTCGGATGACCATACTGCGGTGCCGAAGCTGTATGCCGGCAATCCCGTTTACTCCAAAATCAGTGCGTAAAGCACTCTTTTTCCACTATATTCATAAGTCGAGTGTTACACATTCCTTCATTGTTACATTGATACACCTTCTGGAGTTGTATGAAATATAGAACATACACAGGCGATCAAGAGAGAGGCTTGTGCGGTAAGCTTGGACACAGCGAAGGCCTTCGATCAGGTGTAGCATAAGGCGCTTCTCTCAAAGCTCCTTTTCTATCGGCTGCCCGAGAAATTATATAACTGGGTCACCAGATTCCTTTCATGCAGAAGCATTAAGGTCGTTATCGACGGTGCATGCTCCGACTTGAAGTCAGTAATTGCTGGTATCCCGCAAGGCTGTGTGCTATCACCTACACTGTTTCATTTGTATATGAATGATATGTTGCGAAATAGTAGCATTTATTGCTTTGCAGATGATAGCACGGGAGATGCCTTTTTTACCGGCCGCCCCAATATTCCTCGGGAAAACGTCATCGAGAGTCGAAACAAACTTGTGTCTAAAATTAAAACTTTCTTAACGGATTTTTCAGATTAGGATCTAGTCCACTTTAACCCAAAAAAGACACCCGTTTGTACGTCGTCGCTTCCTCTCGGCTGACCGTTATGGCGGGTGGATGGGAAAACCCGTCCCGTCCACCTGCGGTCACACTCAGGGCGTCATGAGGCGCTGATAAGCGCGCCTCCGCTGCCCGGTTCGTCGATGGCGAATTGGGTCCGAATGGAAATCCTCCCGGGCCCTCTCCGCTGCCTCCTTCTGCGAGGTGACGTCTTTACAGAAGGACGTGACCGCGGTAAAACAACTATCACTACCGGCCATGGAGCGTATGACTTCCGGTGGCGAGAGATCCCTCTGATAGTTTTCACCAGTGCCATGTTAACCTGAGCAACCAAGTGACTCGAACTACTTTTAACATAAAAATAAACAAGAGCAACAACGTTAAGTGTACACGCTCAAGTACTTTAACGGTATAAAATAATTTACTTGGCCCTAACAACATAACAAACCTATATTAAAGCTATAAAAGTTGCTTTATACCGATATAAACATAGATAGGCACTTCTCATTCGACTTGTTATAAAGTTTTTATTTTATAACATGTTAAGTCGGTGTTTTGAATTTATTTTAACAATATTCACTTACTCGTAAACTGCTCACGATCATTTTATAGCTTCGTTGTCAGTATAGTCTGTCAATAACATCAGCCGTTTTATTTAATGGTTAAAAACTTAGATTTACATGTGTATTTATACTGTTTTGAGATCACGTATTTCACTTTGCGTGGAACCGGTGCGAACGGTGATTATGTAAATTCGGCGGCGCTGGTACGATTCGCATAAATCGTTTCATATTTTATCACTTTTTTGCATAATATATTTTGTGTAAGCCTGCGATCAGTCAGCGCCTCTCACCGCTGAAAGGTGCCTCCTCATTTGACAGATGATTTATTAGTTTTTCGTCTCCGACCGCAATTACAGAATAAGTTTGTGAGTGACACTATATTGATTAGATTCATCTCATTAATATTTAAGAAATGTAAGTATTTAAGGACTGGATTTTTAAACCGAAATGAATTATATCTCTTGCAGGTACAGATTGTCTTACAATCCACCTAAATTGGCAAACAAACACAAAAGTCATGTGATTGTGGTACCTGTCGGTACCATTTCAAGCTCGTCCTGGTCTTGACCGCTCTCATCCCGGCATATCGAGCAAGTCTGGTCATAGACCCTTCGCGTCCATATCCGCCAGGATACCAAAGGACGGAAAAGTGCCAGGACCGATAAAATAATAATAATAATAAACCAGCAACACAGCAGTCGGAATTCTTCTTACTCATTTTCTAAATAAACAAATCTTCTCTATATTTACAATACCGCAAAACCATTTAATTAAATAAAACAGTAATAAAATGAATCCTGAATGAATGAAATACCATAAAAACACATTTAAAATAAATCAACCAAGAATATCTATAGTAAGGCATGACGTCTAACGTCATGTCAAGACACAAGATATTTTTCATGTAAGAAAGGTGTCAAGCTCGACTTCAAGCGACGAGTCTTTCTCTCCGCCGACGTCGCCAACACCTGTACGTCGGCAGGGGAGAGGCCGGCCACTGACCTGCTTGGGATCCCGAGGCCCATCGGCTTCGAATAGGGTCCCCGCTATCGGTGTTAATGTGCGTCGCATGAAATGGACTTCTTCAATGAACGAGAATGTCATGCGAGCATATTTTATGGCTACAGAAGGAGAAACTAATCTCACTGCGTATTGTAATTGTTTACTAACTCTGTTTCAGGAACTTGAACCAACTGTTAACGTTTCGGTACAAAGATTATCGGATCAAGTAAGAGCTATTAAGCTATGTAATTTGTTGGATGGCTCTGTACTTGAAAGGCTACGCGCCGACTTACAGATAAACCATACTATTTTTCCTCCTTCACAAGCAGTTACACATCAAGATCTTGAAATACTAAAGGCTTCTCCTGCTGAAAGAGAGGTAATTGATGCTTCTTCTGTAAATACCCAGTACAATGATATAATAAGGAATATTTTGGAAGGTGCTATCCTGGAATATGGGTCTATGAATTTTGTAAACAGACCACGTTTACCTCGTTTGCTGATGCATAAGTGATACACATTCAATTCTGTATTGTGCGGCCATTACTGTTGGTGAGTATCTGGTATCAAATTCCCAAGAAGTGACATGGCTCCTCGACCTAAGTCTCTGGTGCCGACATGGCAATATAAGATTGAACGTCGTATTGCAGAGACAAGGCTACTTATTGGCAAGCTTCAGATCGGGCAACACACGCCCGAGAGTAATGCGGTTCGTGAATCAGGCTTTTTCGGAAACCGGTATCAGTGTATCCTGTGATTATAAGGCATGAGTCACAGAGCGCATTGAAACAGAAGACACTCTGAAACAGAAGGTTTGTGCATGGGCAAACCGTATACAAAGGTATAAAAAAAAGAGTAGACCGATATACTCAGAATCGCACATCCCAAAGGGACGAGAGGTGGGAGCAGCCTGATTTAGTAAGAGGTGGATATTTCCCAGATGTTAAAATAACTAATACATTTTGGCGTAACATATGGTCGCTGCTTGCTTGTCCCTGCACTGAGGGTGAATGGATGCTACAGGTCGAACGATCATGTGAGTCAATCAATACAATGGAGCCAGTATCAATTTCAGACATTGATATAGCTTATGCAGTTCGTTCGCTACCGAATTGGAAGTCAGCGGGTCCGGACGGACTGCATTACTTTTGGTTAAAGTGGCTCCGTAGCTCACATGGATGTTTGGCATCTCATTTTCAATCATGCCTGGAATCAGGTTCCCTTCCATATTTTATAACTCACCTACTCTATAAGTCTGGTAGTGCAAGGAATCCTAAAAAGTTTAGGCCAATAACGTGTCTGCCGACATTTTATAAATTACTTACGTCCATTCTGAGAGTGAAGATAACATCCCATATTACGACCAACTCTATTATGTCTCAGTCTCAGAATGTATGTAAAGATGGTGCACGTTTAACTAAAGAACTCCTTATTATTGACACAACTATTAATTAACAAGTTCGCCGTAACCGTAACGATCTGGCGACATGTGGGATAGATTATAAAAAGGCTTATGAGTCTGTGCCGCATATGTGGCTCTTGAGGGTGATGGATTGATACAACTCTATGCACTGTTATGGAAACATGTATGCGGCAATGGAAAACGGTTCTTTACTATCCGGGATGTCTACAATCTCAAGGCGATGGCGAATATATAATGATTAAGCGGGTATATTTCAGGGTGACAGTTTAAGTCCCTTGTGGTTTTGCTTGGCTTTGAATCCTCTCAGCACTATGTTGGAGGGTTCAGGGCTAGGCTATCGTTTGCATAGAGGCGGTAAGGTTATATCCCACCTCCTTTACATGAATGATTTAAAGCAATTTGCTTCCAGTAATTCCATAATGATAAATTTAATTGAAATGACTAAAACCTTTAGTGAATGTATCAGGATGGAATTTGGTGTACGAGTAAATAAGTGTGCAATCAAGCATGTAAAAGAGGCAGGGTTGTGGAATCTGAGTTGGAACGCTCAGATTTCACGCACTTTAGTTGTCTCTCAGCTATTGAAACTTACAAATATCTGGGTATGTCTTAGCCGCCTGAAAAAAGTATTAAATTGTCTTTTGTCAAGTGGTAATGAGGTGGGGGCATATAATGATTGGGTCATACCAGTTCTAACCTACTCTTTTGGCATACTTAGATGGACTCTAGATAGATCTGGAACTAGATACCCTGGATAGAAAAGCTCGTACATTGCTTACTGCATACCGAATGCATCATCCACTTTCATCGGTGATGAGGTTATATATATTCCACGAAAATGTGGTGGTCGTGTTTTTCCAAATGCCAGGAATCAGGAAAGGATGTAGTAGCAGTTGATAACGGACTCACTCTACTTGGTCTAGGAAGAGAACTGGCGCAAATTTTGCAGTACTCAACATTACTGATCGTATGGAGATATGGAAGGCTTATTAAAGCTGCATGGACGTTTTCATCGGGCCTTGAACAGGCCTGAGGTAGACCAACCGGCGTCTGTATTCTGGCTACGATTCTCGATTCTATCTCTTTGGAGAAACTGACCGTTTTGTCTTTGCAGTTACTGATGAAGTTGTTATGACGAATAATTATCGGAAGTATATCCTGAATACACTAGGCATTTGTCGGGCATGACATTGTCCCGGTGAAATTCTCAGACATATAATTTTGCGGTTGTTCTCGTCTTGCCGACGGCGACTTGCATAGACATAACCAAGTTGCCAGGATAGTCTATCAGCAACTTGCTCTTAAGTATAACCTTGTGACTGTAGGGTTACCGTACTACAAATATGTGCGCGACCCAGTACTTGAAAATGGACGTGCAACGTTGTACTGGGATCGCCCTATTATTCGGGCGGCGGAAGCGCGCTCACCTGCGCCTCATGCCGCCCTGAGTGTGGCCGCGGGTGGACGGGATGGGTTTTCCCCTCTACCCGCATTAGTTTGGCCAGCCGCGAGGGGGCGGCGTCCGCGTGTGCCGGACGTCGCCTAAAGAGAGGAAAATAATTTGAGACGGAGCCCGCACCAGGAGCGGGCCGGCGCTGGGAAGGGTCCAGAAGGCGATAACTTCCTGGACCCCCCCTAAAATATAAGCGCAAAGAGGGCACACCGTGTGGTTTTAGTCGGTTTGAGTCCGACACACCGCCCCGCCGAATAGAGAACCCCGGCGGGGTGACGGTCCGAGGGGATTTCCACACGTAAAAAAAAAAGGGATCGCCCCATTATTAGTGACAGAGCTATTGTTGCCAATAAACCAGATATAGTGGTAATAGAGCGATTAGAGCGCCGAGCAATGATTGTTGACATTACCATTCCACATGATGACAATCTCTTGAAAGTTGTAAAAGATAAACAAGTAAAGTATTTGGATTTGGTCTCCAAGATTATCGACATATGAATGAACATGTGGGATGTTCATTCGGCAATCATTGTTCAGAAAGCAGTTCTTTTCGATACATGTATTGTGCGGAGGTTTCTGTTTCTGGAGTCCTAACCAACGCTATGTTGGTCCCTGAACCCGATGCCGATTGGACACTATTTTTTATATTTTTAAAAGTTTGTTTTTTGTGCATAAATATATTTAAAAATGTAATTTATATGTATATTTCATGTAATAAAGAGAATAATTATAATAATTTTTATTTACTTCAATTCTCACATTTACACTTAGCTTAAGCACAGCACATAATATGCACAGGTATAACAGAGCTTAAGTAGTAATGTGATCACTAACACCAGTCAGTTACGACAGACTCCTAAACTAGGTAAGAAACCTGTATCTTAGAAGTCAAGTAATTTCTAGATAACAATTTGTACAGGTCATCGATCTATTCAATGGGATATGCATAGTAATAGTTATGTAGAACCTTAAAAACATCAGTTGAAATGCAACGATGAGCCTTTCTGTGTTATCATATGACAACTTCTGCAAATAGGCCTTCAAGTGTATACTTCGGATTGTATTGCGTCAAGGAGTATATGCTAAGGATACGATTGATTCTGTTTTAAAGACGTGTACTTTAGACGATAAACTAACTACTTACAAAAGCGGTGCAACACGGGACGGAAGCGTACAGTAAGAACTCTGCACTCTGAGTACAGCAGAGTGGTTGGATAATCCCTGCGTTTGAAATGAATTACTTTTAGGATTGCCCTTTGAGATACAGTGGATAAGAATGGACACGCAAAAGCTTTGATAGGCGGCTCCATTTTCTAGTGCGTGCGCATAATGTCTCAATGTGTGGGCGCCAGCTAAAACGTTCAGCGATATACACCCCCAGGTACTTGATGCTTGGAACCAGGGTGAGCTCCGGACAGGTGCAGGAGTTACTATAAGGAAGAAAGGAAGGAGGAAGCATGCAAGTGTGTGCCTTGACAGTGGCAGAATGAGGAGGAGGGGGCCTGGGAGAGGTAAAAACGGACAAGTTTAGTCTTTTCAATATTTACGGTCAATAAATTTGCAGACAACCTTTCCATCAGTTGCCGAATCCTCGTACGATCTGAATGACCGCTACCCGCTGCACTTGATTGAGTTTAGCTCGGCAGCGGAATATGAAGCTATAAGGGTCCATTACATATTCATATCCGCCATGATCTCTAGTATATTACAATGTTTCAACGATGTGTTTTTTAGCATACCTTCGCTCCTTGTTCATTTTCAGTGAACACAAACTTGACTAAAATATTTACCTGAACTTTGTACTGATCTTTAGTTTTAATGTTTTTGTAATAAAGTTGGCTAGAAAGGGGTTTCGCAGAACTTATTTTATGATATTTTACAATCTTGATGTTGATAGGTATGTTATTGTATATTATTTGAATACGTTACTTATTTACATATCTATAATAAGTGTATATGTGTGTAAAGTGTATATGTGTATATAAATACTTATGTAGTGTGTTAGTATCATTATTACTTATTGTACATTTCAAATAATTTGTAAGTAAGTACTCTGGGTATGTGATATTCTATACTTTCCATAAAATCACTTTTTTTTTCTGTGCCTCTACCATGTTTTAACTCTGCATCGCCCTAAGGTTGACTGGGAGAAAATGCCTACGGCATTAATTCCGCCTTTGTCACATTTATTCATAAAGTACAAATAAATGAATAATAATAATAATATTCTATAGATAGTTCAACTCAGATGTGCGCGCGGCCCTATGTGTGGGTAAACCTTGTACATATACAGTGACTTTGTGTGCGTGACAAGAGGTACAGTCGTACAAATACAAATATAGTTATTTACGGGTTATATACGGGTTTAAAAAAAAAGAGTTATTTCGTAATGTAATGTTTATTTATTGAACATTATTCTGAATCGCTACTTGAAAAATCAAATGATGAATTTTCGGATTCGCTGCTCTCACCAAGGTTAATTATGAATTCTGACTCCATGTCAAAATGTCTATAGTATTCTTCTTCTTTCTTTTGTACATGTCGACAAGCATTACCCCACATCCCTTCATCAATTTGACTTAAACGTTCATTTATGAGTTTCATTATTTCCGTCACATTTTGGTCGACATTATGCGAAGCAATATAATTCTTTAAAATTCCCCACACATTTTCTATGGGGTTTAGTTCAGGATGATATGGTGGCAGTCGAAGAATTTTTATGCCATATGGCTGAAGTATGTCGTCAATCTTGTAACAGATATATTTTTCTTTATTTTTTTTAATCAAATCATATAGTTCAATTTTTTTCATATCTTGATTAAAAGCTATATTTTTTTCTGTCAGCCATCTCTGCATTTCTATTTTTTTGGAATTAGAATTTGGGGCTCTGTCATTTTGAACGTTATGGTATGAGGCATTATCAAGCACAACCACAGAGTTAGGTGGAAGATTCGGTACTAGACGTTCTTTTAGCCACTTTTCATAGTTTTCTGCGTTCATGTTAGAGTGGTAATCACCAGAAACACTATTTGCTTTGTATGTCAATAGTGCGTTAGGTACGAAACCTTGTTCTGAACCAGCATGCACAATGATAATTCTTTGTCCTTTCGACAGGTTTCTCTTTAAAGGTGGTCCATCTTTATTACCCCATCCATCATTTTTTAGGTAGGAAAATCGTAGTTTTTGGATGCCATGCCGCTCTATAATAACACGTCTGTTATCCACAGTTGTTTGTCTGTTTCTCCACTTGTATCCCAACTTTAGCAAAGCTGTACGCAGAGTCGAAATACTTCCATCACAGTTAAGTTTATCTTGAAATATTCTTTTCAACTTTAGCAAGGTAGGTAACTCGCGATGTTCTAAATGGTAATTTTGAATAGTGGAACGTATAACATCAACGTTAAAGTTGTCTAATTCTAACTTTTTTAAACGTTTTTTACGGTCTTTATGCGGAGATTTAAATTTAGAGTCAGATTCTTTTCCTTCAGCCAATATACTAGTAATTGTTCTCTCTAATACTCCCACTGCCATTGCTGTTCTTTTCCGTACGCTATTTAAATGTTCACTTAATTTCGATATTAAAATTGGACTTGCACTGCAAACTGGATCACTTACTAGTTCCAATATATCTCTCGCATCTATTTTCAGAAATTCGTATACCTTAGCAATGGTTTCTCGAGTCTAAAACAATAATACGTAAACGTCAACAAGGATATATTTTTTCGTATATAGAATCATAATAAATATTAATTACATCTAAATTTAAAAAATATTTACCTGACTCCTTAAACATTTTCTCCGTGAAGAACTAGACATTTTCGTAAACGACTGTACCCTTAAGTAAAAGCGATAAGAACACGTCTTGCTCGGACGACGACTGCCGCGTCACTGCCACACGAATGAA
Organism: Arctia plantaginis; assembly: GCA_902825455.1. Lineage (NCBI taxonomy): Eukaryota > Metazoa > Arthropoda > Insecta > Lepidoptera > Erebidae > Arctia > Arctia plantaginis. Next base: position 697,253 of record CADEBD010000393.1, on the reverse strand, counting down.
AGTTGTATATTTACAAGCCCACACACACACATAGGGCCGCGCGCACAACTGATTTGAACTATCTATACCACATTCACACAAAGTCATCTAGTCTCAAACAAAGCAGAGCGAGAGAGCAGTACCAGACCAGTTTTAAAAATCCATTTACACTTTCTTTTTATAAATACATACATATTATGCACAAAAACACTCAGACCACTACAAATATTAAATGTTCACGCACACAAACGTTTGTCTTAAGCGAGCATCGAACCTACGACTTTTGACGTAGCAGTTCATTACACAAACCAAACAACGCATTCGTATTAAGTATTTTTACAGGAATCGAAATCAATCGAGAACAATCGAAGGAAAAGAATCCCAGAAAACTTCTAGGTACGTGAAGTTCAACAATCATAATATTATGAAGTAATTAAAATAATACCGATGCATGAATTGTGAGAGTTCTATATTCTGAACTGACAAAGGTCCTCAAAATCTTCGAATTGCAACTAATTTATCTTAGACCAAGTTTATACGGACCTCGACTGAACATAGGAATATTAATACATATATTTTCAGTTATGTATATATGTATATACTAGCACTAGCAGCAATTTCATATTGGTTTGGATATTGGTTTGCTACACTATTTTTTTATAAACGTTGATGTTTCTTTTCTTATCTTATATATAAAATTCTCGTGTCACAATGTTCGTTCCCGTACTCCCCCGAAACGGCTTGACCGATTCTCATGAAATTTTGTGTGCACATCGGGTAGGTCTGAGAATCGGCCAACATCTATTTTTCATACCCCTAAATGGTAAGGGTGACCCATCCCTAATTTTTTTTTTTGGGAAAACAACATTTGCCGGGTCAGCTAGTATATATATATATTATACATTTCTGTTAAATAATTTGTAATCTTTAACAATCATAAAATATTAATAAATTAAAAATCTACTTGATTTTATTATTCTTTTAAAAAATGTGCAACAATCTATTTTCGACTTTCAATTTTCTTTATATTCAGCTTAGACGTCAAAGATGGATATCAATACGAGTTCCGACGCGGAACTAACGCGGCAGAAACGGCTCGCAATATCAACGCTGCGTTTGGAGAGGAGACTGCTAATGGCCGCACCGTGCGTTTTTTGTTGCGAAATTGCGACTTGAAGAACGAACCACGTGGAAGGAAGACTGACCACACAGGTGAATAACGCTGAATTGAAGAAGATGGTGGAAGCCGATCGGAGTCAAACTACCCTAGAATTGGCGGCATGGTTTAACGTTACCCTACCTACAATATTGACTGATTTGCCATGAAAAATGGGTGCCTCATGATTTGACTGATCTGCAGAAAGAAATGCTTGTTGAAACTTGTGTTGCCTTATTGAAGCCGGTACAGAAATGGAGGAATATTGGATCGAATTGTGACATGTGACGAAAAGTGGATTGTATATGATAACTGTAAGCGATAAATCAATGGCTGACCCCAGGTCAAACGCCGAAACAGTGCCCTAACGCAAAGCTTACCAATAAAAAGGTAATGATAACTTTTTGGTGATCTCTTCATGGTGTTATTCATTATAGCGTTTTCAGGTCTAGTCAAGCAATAACAGCAGATGTTAACTGTGCCGAACTTCGAACAATGATTCCAAAACTAGCGGTGAAACAGCCCAGTCTCGTGAATCGATCTTCATCAATATTGATAACTCCATGATAACGGCAAGACCTCTCACTACACGAGAAACCGTTGTAACTCTGCGAGAGCTGCAGTTAGAACCCATTCGTCATCTTCCGTACTCGCCAGACCTTGCTCTAACGGACTACCATTTTTTTTTTGATTTCGACAATTTTCTAACGAAACGTTTCAATTTTTCAGTACAAATCGGCAATTTCCTTTCACAAATTTTATTAAAAGTAGCTTATGGCGTTCTCTTTTCATATTTGTTTAAATGTAAACTATTCATGTAAATTGAATATAAAAATCCTACCGAATTTTCATATTTATCTTCCTAACAGAATTTTATATCTGCAAAAAAAAATTTTGCCCCATCCCTCCACAAACGAACTTTTGTTAATCGGTCATATGCATACGTAGGATTCCCCAAATTTAAACATTCTATACTCTTAGAGAATCATCTTTCTAGACACTAAGATCACATATACTTGCTCTAACTTCATATAATATGTTATATGTAAAATAGTTGTTACTGCTTTAACCTTATCTTTAAAGACACGAGGGCTCTACTAAAACTTGGTAAATAAAAAAACTAACGCTGCATATTCTTGCAATTGCATGAATTCTCAAAGCAGTTCCTTTAAAAAGCAATTTCGAACTATTAACTTCAGAAATCCTTATTTTAAGACTTATTAAATTACTAGAAATCTTCTTTGTGCTTTACTAGAAAATTCTGAATATCTGAAAGCCTCTTTGAAAACACAATTATACGTAGTTAAGACAGCGGTACCTTTTCTTATAGCGGTAATTACATTGCTGTTGTAATTATTATAATTGCCTTTGTAGACATATTAAATTAACTCTTTTTAAGGGTCGTGCATATCATGGTAACAACAAAAGCATTAATTTCTAGTTATTTGTTGCAGTTATTCGTAAAGCAACATTTAAATATTACGTACGTATATGTTGTTATTTCCTTCGCGCCATTTGTTACCTTCCTTATAAGCTCACGCAGACAAAATGTTAGCGATAAAATAAAAGAGCTCAGTATCTAATAAAGTAGAAACATAGTTGGCAGCGGCGCAAATCGTAATGACAGGAAAAGACGGTATAATATGAACATTCTACTATATAATACTCCATGTTTTCTTAACAAAAAATGTTTTGATTTTCTTTTTCATTTTTGTAACGAAATAAATAATTTCATTTACCTACACTTATGTCACAAAACTTCGTTCCAATTCAAGTTAACATAATACTTGTGTTTTTTTTAATTTTATTAGAAACTAAAGTGAAATGAGTTTTGGTTTGTGGAACATTGGTAATTCAACGGACTATAATTGTATAGACTTATGTTGTGTTTGACAAAATATAGACCGAACCCCAATAGTTTTTTTAGCCGTTGTTATATATTTTTTAACTTTATAGCACATATTGTTTATAAATTGTAGCTGTTTGCACTGTTTCTCCATGTAAACATTAAGTTTTCCAAATATAAATGCTTTCATGTACCATATTTGTTTCAAAACCTATACCAAGAATGTTCTTGACGTATAAATATATAGATATAAATGAAAATATTATTCTTAGCAGACAACTAAAAGTAAATAATACAAGAAAATAGGCAAGAGTCAAGCATATCAAGGTTTAATTTCTTGCTATACGGTTTACAATATTATAAAATATAATTTGGAAAGAAGCACTTCCACTTAACAGTATCGCAACATAATGTATAATACCCACTTAACGTCCCTCTTCATTCTGGTTTTGTACAAAGAAGTATAATGTGATGAGATACAAGAAGCACTCTTATATTGCTCGTCAAATACTTCATTGTATTTTAACATAAAAAGAAAAATGATTATTTTTACTGATAAAATGAAAAAAAAGTTGGCATTTCTACAGCCAATCTTGCCTTACGGGGTTATTGAACCGTGGGATGATCTTAACCCTCGTCTGTACCACGCCGTGCACATCTATTGGCTAAAGTTTTACGGCATGTGGTTCAACAATTTTTCGCCATACCGCATCAAATATTGGCTTCAAATGATATACACATTGGTCGTGTTATGGCTTGTGTGTTTTTTGCCAGGATCCGGCGAAGTTGTTTATTTACTTAGGCGAAGACAAAATATTGGAGATGTTGCCGAAGGGTAACTACATATTTCCACGTTTACTTACATTTTGTTTATTTTACATGTTTCCACAAATGGGATTTATTAAATGGCACTCGTGTATAGTTTAGTCGATTATGTAAATAATATTCTTTTAGGTTATATTTATTCTTGAGTGAAATGTACACGTACTTCAAAGTGGCAGTATTTTGGTTTAACAAAAACAAAGTGGCGGAGCTATTGAAACATTTGCACCGCGAAGAATTCAAACCGAGAGAAGCGGAACATCGCGATATTATACGGAAGAGTATTAATACCGCCCGTTTTGTCATGACTTACTATTCCACCATGTGCGTCGGAGCGGTGTCGGGTGAGCTCTTAACAGGCTACATATATTTTTATTGACCTATTAACTCTGATATAAATGGTAAAACGTATCTGATCTGTTTTTTCTGAAAACAACATAGTTTTATTTGGATAGTGTATTATGTACGAATAATATTTTACAAAAAAAAATGATTTTTACATAATTCTAAGTAGCAGATACTTATAGGCTATAAAAAGTTTAATTTAAATAACTGGGATTATTTAAGCTCTCCATTGCTTACAATAATAGTAATGATCGCCAAACTGTTTACAAGTGTTTTGATGATAACGGTGCTCTTTACTTTTACATGTTCAATACATTTAAAAAGAAACTTTTATTAATCTTAAAATATAGTGTTAGTTTTGGTGTTATTCAAAGTAAAGCTTGTAAACTTTGTAATGAAAATCTATTTAATTTAATGGACAAGTACCTACTACACTTTCTACAATTTTGTTTTCATCATCAAGGTGGTGCATGTAGAGGATGAGTTTGTCTTCAGACCCTTCTAATTTATCTGTGTAAAAATTTGATCCTAGAACTAAAATGATAAAGAAATTAGTTTTTATATATGACGTTTTTTTAACCGGCTATAAGCTATGCTTAGTTGAATTATTTAATATAATGCTTTATTTAATTTTATTAATGTTCACTAGAACTTGGTTTTACATTTGAATTTAAATATCGGCAAAATTCCCAAAGGTACACAAAACTCTTACTAAAATAATAGTAAATTTCAATCTCCACATTTGCTTAACCAAACTTATTCAAACAGATACGTTTCTTTTACAGGGCAAAAAAAAAACAGTTTAGTTTTGACATATGTTATATAGAAGAGGTTATTTAAAAAAAATCTATAATTGTTTGTATCTCTACCTACGTCAATTTCCAGATAGCTTTTCTCGTTATATTTCATACATATTTTAAACAACTCTAAGTAACCCTGTTGTTTTACCCTGTTGTTTTTTTTTTTTTGCTTTTTGTTTGTTGTGTGTACCCTTTTGTATTAAACAAGCATTAAACGGATGTTAATTTTGTATTTTCATTTAACATAAAAGTATACAATCGAATTCAATCCTGAATCTTGTGCACTGGTGATATAATATTTTTTAGCACCAAAAAAAATAAATTCTAAAAGAAGTCCATCAAATATGACAAAATTATAGGTCAATACTTTCTTTTCAGTTGGAATAATATTGCCTTTAACTGAACATTTCGACATTTTGCCTACGAACGTGGAATACCCAAACATCGATCTATACAAAACACCAACATACGTGGCCGCATACATCCATCACGTGAGTTGAATTGCTTACATAAAACTCGATCATTCATATTTTAATTGAATTTACGTATTCAGGTAATATCGCTAAGTTGACTACAGCTCTTTTGGTGAATATCCAAAGATAAATTATGTGCAAATTATTACTTGATATAAACTTGAACCTTATAAAAAAATATTAGTTTTTGTATTCACACATATCACAGGAATTTAAAACTACGCAGGACAACAGCACTGCAAAGAGAAGGAAAACTGACACCAAACCATACAATAATCCATCTAGCCAGAGTGGTATAGCAGGCCATAACCTCCTTTGTAGGAAGAGGTCTATGTGCAACAGTTGACTAATAGAGACTGTTGATGATGATGATTACAGAAATTTAATGTCATTTGTTTAAAGTGTTTTGAAAAGACTACTGAATTATCTTTTGACAAAAATAAAACATGAATCAGATAAAATATTTATAATTCAATTATGTTCACGTCAAGTTTTTTATTATTTATGCGCATAAAATTATATTTAAAGTATTGATGAGTCTAAGTTTGATGACAATCTTGAACAGTCAAATTGAATATTTACATCTTGTAAAGGTGGCTGTAACCATTACAAGTAAATATTTTTCAACAGCAATAGCTGAAACTGAGCCGAGTTAAATATAGTAGGTATAATGTTAATAATGGAAATGTTTACAGACATGCATTCAACACATAGAGGCACTCGGAAACCAGATTTTATTGAGTGTCAGAAAACTGTATTGTGGTGGAAAACATTCAGAATGACATATAGTATACCTATTCCTAGTTCAAAGAATCGGGAACTAAACAGAGAATGGGATACGCGAGAATTGCCGCCATTACCTTTGTATTACCTAACGTTTCAACTAGACATGGAAGTTCTTGCTCCTTTTAAATCATAATCATTTGATGAAATGATTTGTTTTTTTCACCTGTAATTGCGATTTGGTCATAGAAATATATATATATATATATATATATATATACATATAATAAATATATATATATATTTATTATATATAGATAGATAAATTCCATCAAAATCAATAAAAAGTAGTCACGCGTGCGATTATGTGATTTAGAAATCATATGATTTATAACAGGTGATTGTAATTTTATTTCATCCTTAGTTTCAACCAGGTCTTCCTTGCAGGCTTCTTATATAAAAAAGTTAGAATTTTTATAGGTAAATCAAATAAGGTCCGGTAATAATCAAGTAGACATTCATTTCACAGATTTATTACAAGCCTGCAACGTGTATAATAGATGGTGCTATGGATACAATATTGGCAGCCTTTGTTGCTTCAGCAAGTAAGATAATCACTTTGCTTTTATATTCTTCTGTTTAATAAACAGACCCTTTCTGAAACAGATACTTACACAACTACCAAGCAGAGTTACTGGCTCTCCATTGCACTTTCATTTGCGTAAAAGTTGATGAGTTGATGATGATCAGTTGAGTAGTTAAGGCTTGAAATTCAGCAAAACAAACTCATATTTGCATTTATTATATTTAGAATTAGGACCGCCTTACACACATACTCTATAACATTCAATAGACCAACGGTTAAAGAAACTTCTCCATTCATGCGTTTCTAATGGCCTCACCTGTCACCCCCAGGCCTGCGCTTATGGAGGACAGAGGTCGTTCTGCGACCTCCGGCGCCTGAGTCGCCTGCGGTACCTGGCCCGTTCCCTTGCCTGGCGGGCCGGGAGAGTCCTAAACCTCTCCCGGTCCCGCTCCGCCGTCTCCTTCGCGAGCATAACTTGCTCGCAGAAGGAGACGGCAGAGTTCCACGCACTCTCGCTCCGCACAATAGTCGCAATCAGGCTATCGAACGAGAGAACTCCCACTCACAAACATACTCCCTAGTCACTATCACAAACGGTTACAGTTAACGGTTATTGTAATTCATAACATTATTGTTATACGTAACCATGCCATGAAGAATTTTAAAAGGATATAAAAGGGGAACGTCACTTCAATGAAGATATGCTTCACAAAGCAACAGCACAACGTTGCCGCAAGAACAAATGCCTTGCAAAAATCCCTAGCAGCATATATTTTATTACTTTTATGACCACAGCATAGGACTTTTATGTATAACCTATTATTTAACGTATTAGGTTTATTGCTACGAGTTTGCAGTAACTCTCTGTTACTGTGTGTGTGTACTCATTTTAAATAAATTATCTCGCAAAGGGAAGTGTAAAATTTGAATACTAAAATTTTATATACAATGATAGCTCAACTTATACTGGAAATAAAGAGGTTCAAAATATGAGAGTTAGGGTTGAATTTCAACCACTTCTACATAAATATTAAAGTTAAAAATAAAGTAACATACAATATTATATAATTAAATTTAGATTGCTTGTTCTGTATTATTACTTGCGTGGATATTAGTATGAAAATAATTTGCTTATTTTTAGTCGGACAAATAGAAATTTTGGCTTTCAACCTCCGCAACTTTGAGCTGATTGCCGAGCGTCGACGCAAGAATTTCAAAGAAAAAGATACCGAAGAATACACTAAACAGTACCACGTACGGTCAATATTAAAGGAGTGTATTATTCATCATAATAGCATTATTCGGTAAAGTATTTTAATAAAACATTTAGGTTTCCCCCAATGAAGAATGCACTTCTTGGTTACATTGGGGTAACCTAAAATCCTGTTGTTTATTATTTTGTGGAATGTGACGTACAGAGAGCCACGATAATTCACTTACCAGAGTATTTTAGAACAGACCGATAAATAAATTCGACATTAAGGTTTTTGTAATATCGAAATTAAAAAGTTACTTTTTTATTAAAGAAGAAGACATTGTGAAACGATTAATTATTCTTTGGGAACGTATTTACCTGTCACAATCAATTCAATCATAAAACGTAAAACTCGTGCAAGTACTTGCCTCATTAATAGTAAATCAATTAAAAAACCTAATCGGCTCGTTTAGGGATAATTTAGTCTCACATTATTATCACTGCATCCCTAGCTTAAATTCAAAATTGATGTACGAGTATTGGTATTGGTATTGGTATTGGTTGTGGGCTTCGGTTTCCGCATTTAGACTCAGAGTGGTCCTTTATGCGTCGAGGATTGGTTGACTAGGTGAGCCAACCAAGCTCCTTCCAGAAGCGCAGAAGCCTCCTGGGGCGTTCACAGGCTTCTAGGAGCGACTTTATATCAGGAATGATACTTGCCCGTTGTGTGGCCACTCCCTCGCATTCCAGGACTACGTGGGCGGCCGTTTCTTCAGCTTCCAGACATCCCCTGCACAGGGGACTGTCCGTCGCATTGATTATGAATAGTTGTCGGTTCAGGGCTAGATGTCCTGTAATAGTTCCGACAACCATTCTGAGTTCCGGTCTGCTAAGACTGATCAGTCTGCAGGTGAGTCGTGGTGTGACTTGATTCAGCACCAGTTTGGACTGTCTGCAGTCGGGTGAGTTTTTCCACCTCCGGTTGTGTGCTTCACAGGTCCGTTGCCTGACCCAGCATCGTATTTGGTTAAACGATATGGGCAGGAGTGGCGTTGGGCCAGAGGTTGGGGTTGCCGAGCCCCTCCTTGCCAACTCATCTGCGGCATCGTTCCCGTGTGAGTTACTGTGCCCTTTAATCCATTGGAGGAGTACCCCATTGAATATAGCGAGCTGTTCCAGTGCTTGGTGGCATTCGAAGACAATACCAGAGGTCATTGTGTTGCCCTCCAGTGCCTTTAAGACGGCCATGCTGTCGGATATTATTCGGATGTTGTAGTCCTTGATACCCCTTGACATGGCCGTTGTGGCAGCGTAAGTTATTGCCACACATTCACATTGAAATATGGAACTGTGTTGGCCTAACGCTAGTGATATGTTTATATTTAGGTCTTGCGAGAAAACTCCGGCTCCAGTTCCTGACCTAGTCTTGGAACCGTCCGTGTAAATTCGGACTTCGTTAATGCCGGATTGATCTCGGTCATTTCCATGTATCTGGATGTAGTATCTTCTTGTGAAGATATGGTGTTTTGGGATTCTATCGCATGGAGCTGCTATCAGTGGTTCGTATTCCACCAATTGATCCCATAATTTGGAGTGCGATCCCTCACTTTTGTGCCATAGACCCAGGTGTTTGAGTCTAATGATCGCCATGGCGGCCTCCTGCTGTATGAATAGATCCAGGGGTGGCAGACCAAGAGCCACCTCCAGTGCGGCAGTAGGCGTTGTGCGCATACAGCCAGTGACCGCGGAACATGGAAGTCGCTGGAATTGCTGCAGTTTGTTTATGACGGTGCTAAGCTCTGTTCTCTGCCACCAGACAACAGCACCGTAAGTGATTATTGGTCTTATGACTGTCCTGTATAGCCATAAAGTGATTTTGGGTGATAGTCCCCAGCTTTTGCCGAGTAGCCGCTTGCATTGGCAGAAAATAATGCAGGCTTTATTCAGTTTTTCATCGAGGTGCATATTCCACAGGAGTTTACTGTCCAGTATTACTCCTAGGTATTTGACCTCTTTGGTAAGAGTAAGTTGTGTTCCAAATAGCTTAGGAAGTCTGAGATTTCCTAGGCTGCGTTTGTTTGTGAACATGATCATCTCTGTTTTGGATGGGTTCACTGTCAGGTTGTGTGCTACGCACCATTGTTCCACGATCTTCAGTGCAAGTCTCATTTGATCGCATGTAATGCTCTCAAAAGGACCGCTGATAAGAATAGTAAGATCGTCTGCATAGCCTATTGTGAGGAATCTTTGGTCATTAAGTTGTGCGATGAGCTCATCCACAACAATGTTCCATAGAAGAGGGGAGAGTACACCGCCCTGGGGGCAACCTCTAGCCACCACTCCTCTAGTCACTTCGCTCACAGTGAATTGAATAGCTCTATATCTTAGCATGCTATCGATCCACCCTGAGATTGTGGAATCAACACCATGCCTAGACAGAGCTTGGCTAATGCTGGTGAAGTTGGTCTTGTCAAAGGCTCCCTCGATATCGATAAAGGTAGCCAGTGTTGACCTTTTGTGATTTAGATTGTCTTCTATATATGAAACAACTCGATGTAGGGCAGATTCTGTTGATTTACCCATCGAGTATGCGTGTTGATTGAGGTGTAGAGGGTGACTGACTAACGCAGTTTCCCTGATTTCCCTATCTATTAGCCTCTCGAGAACCTTTAGTAGAAAAGATGTGAGACTAATAGGTCGGTGTGATTTGGGTTGTGTGTAGTCACCTTTACCAGGTTTGGGGATGAAGACTACTTTGACTTCTCTCCATTTCAAGGGGATGTACTGATGCGCCAGGCAGCCCCTATAAATTTTTACAAGATGGTCCAGTAGTGTCATATCACACCATCTCAGTAGGCCTGGGAAGACACCATCTAGTCCTGGCGCCTTGAATGGTAGGAAGCTGTTAATTGCCCATCTTAGTTTGTCATGATTGACAACTTTGCGGGCCGTATCCCAGTCTGTATCATCTGGTGGTTTTTCCCATCTGTCTTCCCATTTTTCCATCACATCTGAAATGCGACATCCAGGGAAGTGTGTTTTTAATAACAGCTCTGAGGCTTCCGAGTCTGTTTTGGTATACTCACCATCAGGCTTCTTCAGTGAGCCAAGATTGTGATCGCCTCTACTACACAGTATGCTTTTGACTCTATTAGCCTGGTTGTTGTTTTCTATGTTAGTACAGAAGTTTCTCCAGCACTCAGTTTTCCTGGTTCTGATTCTCTTCTTATATTGTTGTCGGGCCTGCGTGTAGGCATCCCAATGTTGGTCTAATCGCGAGTTTTTTGCTTTATTGAACAACTTTCTCACTTTACGACGTAGTCTTTCCAGTTCCGGACCCCACCATTGGTGTTTGTTCTGTGGTCCAGTTCTGGGTGTGGAAAGTGGGCATGTTTGTTCAAAGCTATCGATCAGTGTCTGTGTAAGGTTGACAACATGACTGTCAATGTCCTTAACAGTCCCCGTAGCGTATGTTGGGTTGATGCTTCGCAGATTCTCCGCAGTAAGATGTTCATACCGTTTCCGGTCCATAGTGCGGGGATTCCGTCGGGGATCGGGTAGTTTAAGTTTCATTTCAAAGATAAATTTGATCCAGCGATGGTCTGAGCACGATGCTTCGTTCGAAACATGCCAGTTCGATATGTGTTGCGATGCGTGCTCACTTGCTAAAGTAAGATCAATTATGGTTTGGGCCCTGGATGTGACAAATGTCGGCTCCGAGCCCACGTTGATAATGTTAAGGTTAGTTGATAATAGGAACGATACAAATTCCTCACCTCTCCGGTTGTTGCTCCTGCTGCCCCACAGCGCATGGTGCGCGTTGGTGTCGGCAGAGATGATCAGCTCCAGACCCTCGCGCTCGCAGTGGTGTGCCAGCGCAGCCAGCTCCGGAGTGGGGATGTCAGCATCGCCCGGCAAGTAGGCTGATGCTATCACCACGTCAGGCAGGTTTGATGAGGGTTCCTTTAACCTAATAGAGGTAAGGTCTCTGGAACAGAACTCGGTCATTAAGGTAGTACACGCATGTTTTGGTGTATAAATACAAGTGCGCGGGTTATCAATGGTAGTGTTGAGAAGTATCTTACCTCCAATATTGTTTAGACCGCAGATCCTGCCCTTCCTAATCCACGGCTCCTGGATTAGGGCTACGGTGTTGGTTTTTACCTCCAGCTCTCTGCGTAGGTTAGCCGTTGCTGTATGGCTGTGCTGGAGGTTGGTTTGGATGGCTATAAGGGTGTTATGGGGGGGTGCAGGCAGCGCCATCATCGCTGTTCAGCATGTCCTCTATGTCGTCGAGGTCACTCTCGCCCACCGGTAGGTCCTCCAACTCCTCAGGAGGTGGACCCCGGCAGGCTGTCTCCTCAACGGGCATCAGAGGATCCCCTCCATTGCCGTCCTTACGGTGTTGTGGGGCCGATTCTGGCTCCTCGTCTGGGTTAGTTGGTGGGGCGGGACGTTCATCGAGGAAGCGAACGTAGAGGTTACCCAGTTTGTAGTATACTCTACGCTCGCTAGCCTTGAGCTTCACGACGTCCTCTTCTGGGATGCCGAGCACTAGGAAGAGACATTTCTTTTCCTCCTGCGCCTCGGCATGGTAGAGGGCCCAGTTGGCCACATTGTATTGGCTATTCTGATACTTTAGCCTCGTTTGTATACGGACCAGTGTATCATCTGGTCCGATTTGTGGTACCAGGAGTCCAGCCTTGATCCTTCTCGGGATCTCAGACTGCCTCCTGACGACCAGTTTGGTGCCTTCACGTGGTGATGGGATCCTTACCAGGGTGCGCTTGACGTGCCGGGCGAGAAGATCTCCTCATCTAGCACGCCCTGCAGCTGGCCCTCGATGTCCTCTGCCTGTGCCTTGGTGAGGTCGTGGTAAGGCTCCAGCATGACCGCGACGCAAAGGTCATTCGCCTTTAGTGCGTCGGAGTAACTCGTGGAGCCGGTCTTTGGCAGCGGTTTGAATCGCTTGCCACTGCCCTGGGGAGTGCGAGACTCGTCCGGGCGAGTTCTTTTGACGGGCTTTGTTTCACTCGAAGGTTTCCCTCCACGTGTCGCTCGTCTCGCCCGTTTACCCTATCCAGGTTGACCCTGCCTAGAGGGTACTTTGGCCGCTACAGGCGTCTTGGCAGGTGGCGCCCCCACAGGAGTACACTTCCCCATGGCTTGACTTTCGTCTTCGCCTCGGGGCAGCACATCACTGGCGGGGGCAACGTGGGCCCCTTCGGGCCCTTCAGCGACTTCAAGCCGCTTACTTCCACCCGAGGTCAGACACCGTGCTTGCCTTTCCACTCGGGCTTTCGCCCTGTTGGCGTTACGGGTCTTCTTGGACGGGTTCGGTTTTTTCGACGCTCTCTTCTTTGTCCTTACCAGGCTCCAGCCGGTTTCTTCCAGGCCGGGTCCCGCAGGTACGGGCATTGCTGCCCTCAAAGAGGAGAGGTCGATGGTCGACACTGGCTCCGTATTCTGGTTAGACACCAGAGGTGTCGCCAGAGTCGTGGATGGCGCTGCGGTCGGGTTGTTTGCCTGAGCAGCAGCCGAAGGTGTGTTTGCCGGATTCACCCTTGGGTTGTTCACCCTGGGGTCAGCCGGTTGGTGGTTTAGCCTGGCACTTGGGTTGTTCACCCTCGGTGCCGGCTTGGTGGTTTTTTTTGTACGAGTGTTTTTAGTATCCATGATGTGTTTGGTATACTATTCATCTCCTTGTCCTTCCACCCTCCTTGGAGCCCTCAAGTGGGGACGCCGCGGCAGAAGGCACACGACGCCAGAAGTAACAAGGAAATATAGAGCTCCCTCCCTGGCAGAAGGCAGGCCGAGCTAGGTAGGAAGACTTGGTCGTCCCACCCGTCGTCCACCCCCACCAAGGAAGAGCTCTCGCCCAGCAGCCCTCTGACGGGATACTACAGCCGATTGACCAAAGGTGGCTAGCCTTCAGCCTCCCGTGTAAAGAGAAATCCAGGCCGAAGCAGTGTGTTGCCTTTCAGCTCAACTACCAGGATCCCTTCATCCTCCCTTACGGGTCCCCGCACACGGCACAAACATGCGGGTGGTTGCCCCCCCTCCCCCTCACTCTCAGTCTTTGTTGATAGTGAGGCCGCAGGCACCAACCACTTAGTGTCCGCAGTAGGTGTGGATGGGATAGGAAATGGGAAAGGATAGGTTTTGTGGGATGGAATTGCGTCTGGGTGTTTCTGTTATATCTGTTTCGTAGGGAATCAGACCTAAAACAGGCGGCAACCACGGGAAGGATGACACCCAGACTTGCCATGGGGATCTACACGACTGTTGCGCTCTCCCCCATGACCATTCGCCGTGCACGCCCTCCGGACAGGAGGGCGTACCAGGATTGGATCTGCTCCAGGCGATCTTGGCCTATTGGAGCACACCCAACCCCGCCCGATGTACGAGTATAAAAATGGTAAAAGTTATTTCGACTATGCATTCTCCAAACTAAAATTATAAAAGGACAATATTTTGTTACAAACTGTCACGTTAAATGTGTGTAATAAATACAAGGTTTGCTGGTAGATAATGCCCAATGCCCAATGCACTTTTGAACATCAGCGGACTTAATCCGCTGATGTTCAAAAGTGCATAAGTTGTAAGTAAGTATGAAAGAAAATTAAAAAGCAACCGATGCTTACATTTGTTTTATGTTATTTAAACATACACAAATGTAACTATGAAACAATGAAGTTACGCTTAGAATTATTTTAATTAGCACCATGGTCATATTTTTTTCATGCTATATAAATGTGTTAGTGGCCGGTATATATTTTATTCATTAAATATCAGAGGGCGTAATGTAGGTCTGGGCAGGTCCAGTTATCTACCAGCTGTAGTAACAAAAAAACTACCTATGAAAATATTATACAAAGGGGCAAAGGCTAGTCTCAGCATGAGCGGGGTCAGGTCAAAGCCAATATAACTTTTGTTCTTATTAATATTGTCCATTGTCATGCGCCATCTTGGCACAGTAGTAGTGGTCAAATCGCGACAGTTGTTCCGTTCATGCATTTAAACATTCTAGACATCTCAGCACGAGGTAAAATTTTAATTTTTTATCTAAAAAACGAGGGAATCTGAGAAAGTGAGTGTTTTGTATGGGCATAATATCAGTAATATTATTTCTTCGTAATAATAGTTTCTTTGTATTTCTTTCCTTCATTGCATTTTCAGTTAAGGTTAAAAAAAAATAGAAACGATTTTCTAACGAAAAATTGTTCTATTGATGAGCTTCAAAAATGTAGCCAAAGCATTATGTAATGATTATAAATTCATTGATGATGTTAGATGATGTTGCCCGGCCCTAATAATGACCCTGATCTGCTAATGGTATTTCATTAGTGGTACTATTGGCATTGGAAATGATAAAGGGGATCACTTATCCATCGCCGAAATGACTCTATAAATAGAATATCGCTCTGTTTACTTAGCCTCAAAAACTCCATCCTAACTAAATAATGGCACTAACCAATTTTCTAGTTTGAGTAACCCATTGAAATAATTAAGTGTATACAAGATATTTTTAATTACCCATTTTAATTGACTTTAAAATTCATACTGTAAACTATGATTTTTTAAATAGTTATGGCGCAACCACTTTAAAGAACGGAAATTAATTAACACAAGACCACCATAAAACAGCACTCTAGATGTCGCGTCAACAATTAACTGTGTTATTCTCTTAGTGATGCAGTAAAAACTTACGTTGGAAAGTTAAATAAATATCTAACTAATTGAGCATCGCTTAAACGGCCGAGATGTTCGGACTCGAACCGACCAAAACCGCACGCCGTCTCGGGCACTAATAGCCGGGGAACCAGGTATACCGGAAAGGAAGTCCCTGGTACCCCGACATACCTCGAGCCATCCACAGACGAGCAGACGACCCCCCCCCCCCCCCGTGTGGGAACCCCATGTCCCCCGCGCTGACAATTCGCGCGCATCAAATCGTTGACAATTTAAATTATAAAATGTCATACCAATCTAATACTTTTACAGTTTGTCCTCATTATTTGTTAAGATCTTGCATATTACTGTTACTATTTTGTTGATTGTTTATCAACACCCGGCTCTGATTCAAAACCAATCCAACACATTTCATGGTCGGTAGGTAACTATTGTTGTTCAAATAAAACGGTTTTCACTTATTAACAAAAGCCCGACCTTCTATGAAACCCTTAACAATTATACGCCTCCTTATCCCTGTTTTCCACAGCAGTCTTTTTGAATTGATTTCATGTAAAGATTTGAGTATTCTAAAATGAATTATATGCTAAACACAATGTAATGCGTACAAAAAGTACATAATACGTGTATTTAGTAGATTTAATTTTTCATTTTTAATAATAATTCTCTAGGATACATAAACTACTAATGGAAGAGAGATGTAAAAAAACCTGTATTGAAACTCTGAATGGCAGTGTGTCCACATCTCAAAGTTTGTAGTGTGTGCACTTCCTATGTAAAACATAAGTACCTCCCTTTTATCTTCGAGACAATCTGCCGTTTGGGTACTGGTTTAGAAACTGATTTTTATTTTCTTAATCAAAAATATATATTCAACATTGAATAGGTAAAGGTAAAAAATGTGTAAGAATTATGAACGATAGGTGCTTAACATAAAAAAAGAATAAATAGCAGCAAACGTTTTTTTATAATTATATAATTCCATTAATATAATTTCTCATAGCCATTGTTATCTTAAACTTACTTCTTTACACTCTTCTATTTAAAGTTCCATTTTCCACTGTGTAGTTCGGCAGTTTGCAGTTAAAGAATTTTTTTTTTATTCTTACGCTAAAATTTTATATGTAAAGAGAGTGTTATAAGCTCATTTGAGCAACATGGCAATGCGTTTTTCTGAAGCAAGAGACATATCTACTGCTCAAGAAAAGCATACAGGTTACAAAGAGAAATGGCCATGTATTTTTGAAAGCAATATTTAAACATGTAGTTCCATTCTAGTCACGCTACAAAAGACTATTGATGCACTATAAGGACTTCACATTCACACTTTGTAATAAAATATCATGTATCAACAATTGAATTTTCAGATACGTGTCGATGATCGAGAGCGCTTTCAGTTTGGCGTCAGCCCTACAGTTCATGTTAAGCGTCATGGTGTTGTGTTTGATCGGCGTTCAATTTCTATCGGTACGTTTGGTAACAGTTGATACAAGATAGTCAATTTGTTTTAAAAAACGAACGCAGGTAACTTAACATCTATGAATATAAAGTTGTATATTGTATATATATATATATATGTACCTTACAGAACAGGTATCCAGGTACAGGTCGGCGTTAATCACTTAATGCCAGTTGATCCGTTCGTTTGACCATTAGAGAATTAAAAAAATGTCCTAGTAGCTGGGTTTCGGACTCAATAGAGGCCTTTCATGAAAAAGTGAAGTACATAGGTCACTATATAAGTTTTGAGATGCTCGTAATTTCGAACGCGTGTATGTCATATGTTATTTAGAATCAAATTTATTTGGCAATCGAACACAAAAGGACATTAAGAGCAATAAAAAAAATCAAAAATTTTAAGTATTATACCGTCATCAGTTGGGTGCGTGAACATTCAGGTGTTATGATATATTACGACTTTAAATATGGTTTATCTGATGGTGTAAGCTTACTACGTATAAATCAGCTTTAGATGAGTCTGCTCCTCAGTCGCTCAACCATTTTTAGATGGCTTAACTTTAACGAGTTTAGAAGGGGGAACTAGCCTTGAAGATGATGACAGAAGTGGACGCCCGCCAACAGCAGTCACTGCTGAAAATGTGTGTACTACTGAAATGCTTGTGCGAGGTAACCCAAGAATTACATACAAAGAATCTTAAGCATCAGTTCGGTTAGTGTTCACACCATACTACATGAACATCTTGGAATGAGGCAGCTTTGTAGCCGTTGGATACCTTGTTTGCTCATCGAAATAAGAGACTCGTGTGGAATGGTATGTGAGATGCATCTACGTATTGAAAATAGGAGGTAAAGACCTGTTTCTAAAATCATTACTGGAGACGCAACATGGATATATCAATATGATCCGGAAAGCAAGCAATGACTGCGGCACATCGAAAAAAATATATGATGGGCAGTTTTTTTTTCACGAACTAGACATGTCGCAAAATCAATGATAGAGAATTATAAGTATGTTAACTCAGAATGGTACATCATCACCTCAACAGCCTTTAATAGTCCACTGCTGGACATAAGCATTTCCTCAGAAAGGAGGTTTACTACATAACGGTACATTACAGTCTTATTGCCAGAAGTTTTCAAAGCTTTCCAGGAGTAACCTCAGAATAAAGACGTTTATTCAAGAACCGGGGATTTAAACCCTACCTCATCGACCTTACAGACTCGACTTAGCTCCTTGAGCCTTTTTTTTATTAATCACCATAAAAAAAATGATAAAAGGCAAGTTTTTTTTAAGTGCCGAAGAAGTTAGTGCCTATGATTCAGGCCTTATGACCTGTCGGAGGAAGACTGGAACAAGTATTTAAAAGACTGGGTTAGGCGGATGGAAATTTGTATAGAGAGTGATGGGGAGCATTTTGAAAAAATATAATATAAATTGTAAGTATATATTGTTCACTTTTTGTGTGTCTCAAAACTTTTATAGTGACCTACGTATCCTCCTACGTAGCCATCGGGTGCTAGACTGTGTGTCTGTGTATGTGTTTTTATTATAATATTAGTTTATAAAACAGTGAACCATTAGCATTTTGTAAAGGAAAACGGTAACATTATTTACACTGTGTCATGCAATTGAAAGGTATGTAATATCTACCTATCGATTGTATTAACATCCGTGTATATATATATATATATATATATATATATATTAGTACCATTATAAATATTGTGTATAGGATACGTTGTTTATTCCGCTTTAAAACATTCTATTGAATTTCCATAGGCTGTTCACGAATAACAGACTCTCATAGTTCAATAAACTGCAACGTGTGATAACTGTGAATGCGAATGAAAAGTGATTTTGTTATAGATTGAAAACCCAGCCAGCCATCCGATGCAGATGGCGTGGATGGGTATTTATCTAACCTGCATGCTGATCGAAGTGTTCATACTGTGCTGGTTCGGGAACGAACTGATATGGAAGGTTCATGTTCTTTTTAATATTTTGGATGTGTAAAACATTTACAATTCAGTATGTCCTATTGATTCACTAGTATTATAATGAACGTTGTATTAAGAAGTATTTTTGTCGACCAGTAGTGAATATGAAATTTATAAAAATACCATAAAGAAAACGAGTTTAACACTTACAATAGTACATACTATTATTTTATGTTTAGTTTATTTATATAGTAAAAAACAAAGGAACCTAGGGAAGATATTTTCACGAGTACTATCCGAAGAGGCAGCGATGTCAAAACTGATTTAAAATCCAAAGTCGCAGAATTTAATAACTATTTCAAAAAACAAATTAATTTAATAAAATAGTCCAGTCAAAAGTAATAACCTGCATGCTGATCGAAGTGTTCATACTGTGCTGGTTCGGGAACGAACTGATATGGAAGGTTCATGTTCTTTTTAATATTTTGGATGTGTAAAACGTTTACAATTCAGTATGTCCTATTGATTCACTAGTATTATAATGAACGTTGTATTAAGAAGTATTTTTGTCGACGAGTAGTGAATATGAAATTTATAAAAATACCATAAAGAAAACGAGTTTAACACTTACAATAGTACATACTATTATTTTATGTTTAGTTTATTTATATAGTAAAAAACAAAGGAACCTAGGGAAGATATTTTCACGAGTACTATCCGAAGAGGCAGCGATGTCAAAACTGATTTAAAATCCAAAGCCGCAGAATTTAATAACTATTTCAAAAAATAAATTAATTTAATAAAATAGTCCAGTCAAAAGTAATAACGTGCTACTAGCGAAGCTCCTTTTTTTTAAATTGCTTAAGGTAGTCATCACATTGTGATGTTCGGTTTTTTTCCAAACCCACTAAGTAGGGGATATTGAGATTTCAAAGATAACAACAAAAACAAATACACCTTACACATTTATTATTATTTTAAATGCAGTCAGGTTTTTTTTTATGGGGTGAGGATATGTATGTATGTATTGTAAATATGTCAATGATAGGTATATAAGACTAATGCACTTCGGAGAACCTGAATTACCAATTCAATATCTATCAAGTATTTAACATCGTATTTCAGAGCATTGATCTTCGCCAAGCGGCGTTCGACGGACCTTGGACAACTAGCGACCGCAAGACCAACATCTATATCATTTTATTTATGGAGAGGTGCAAACGTCCTCTGTGTGTGAGAGCGGGAAAAATATTTACACTATCACTCGACACCTATACAATAGTAAGAAAATTTTATTTTCGGTCCCTAGTAGGTAGTCTTTAGAATGTTATTGCATTCGTTGAGCAGCCTTGGCAGTTGGCAGCATTTTACATATCATCTATATGTATATTAAGGCGTTACAGAGGTCTTTTTAACTAATTTTCAAATTTATTTCAAAAATTTAAAAGATTTTATTTAAAATTTATCACGTACCGATATTAGGTAGAATATTTTTGACAAACTTAAAGTTTCTGCATATTACGTCACATTGTAGTACCAATATCAATATTACCAAAATACAGATTACAAAATCTCAGCCGATAATTAATATTCAATAGTTAAACATTTAGACAAAAATAAAGGTTTTTTTAATGATCACAACGACAACAAGCCTCTGGTGGGCTTCCACTGCGACGGCTCACACCCCATTCAATAACACTGTTAGAAGGCCCTTCGGCATTAGGTCAGGTGTTTTCAGTTATGCCTCTCGGCTTTAATACTATTTAATCTCAAAGTATTAGAATATCTTGGTATCGACTTGAATAGCCTAATGTTTTAAGACAATCCCTTTCTTTTCAGTTAGCGATACAGGTGTCAGTTTAGTTTTGCCGCCACATCCCCACAAATTACTGTTTTTCAATCGTCTTATTAAATGTTTATTTATCTGTGATAAGTTGTAATTTGTGGCAATTGATTAAAAACGTATTTTACGAGTATGTCTAGCTAATACATATTTATACGATTATATCATGGGTACAAGGCCGTCTTTAACACATGTACGTCTGTAAAAAGAGGATACAGCATAGTCTTATTTGTTAATTTGACAATCTGATCTCCTCTTTAAATCTTATTAGTAAAACTAAAAAGATGATCTTATTAGTGAACTAAAAACAAATTTGTAAACAGTTTCCTGTCCTGTCCTGAAATCTTCGCTCAACAAATTATTTGCTTCTCTTGTGTCCCTCCCACAACTCCTGCTTCGTGAACCCCCCTTTTTTTGAGCAATTGTACTGCTCTGGAATGCTCTACCACTAGAAATCAGGATGTCCACAAACCGTTTCGCATTCAAAAAGAATGTACCAATGAACCAAGAGTACACCTCCTTATATTCACAGTGTAGGAACATAGAGAATTTGTATCTTTTCCTACCTATGGGAAACCCCTCGGGCCGTCACCACACCGGGGTTTAGGGCGGGAGGGTTATGTGTCGGAATCAGACTGACTAAAACCACACCGTGTGCCACTCTGTGCCTGTAATGGAAGCAATCAGACAGCTGTTATTAAGACACCTTACAAGATTTCTACATCACCCAAAAGGTTTGCTGGTAGAGAATGCCCAGGGCATTAAGGTCGCCGATGTACATAAATGCAAAATAAATAAAAAATAACATAGCGAATAGTTATAATAATACACTTACAAAAAAATAATTGAAAAAAACATGTCAAAGCAAGTAATCGCTTGCTATAGCATGAACTGTTGTGGTTGCAAGTGTTGTTTTTATTTCCCATTTTTTTTAATAGAACACTGTTATAAATAAATATATTTATTTAAAAATCAAAATTAATTTGTGCTAATAAAGGTGTCTCAATAAGAGTGCACGTTTTAAATATTTTTTTTAGATTTTTAGATTATTGAAAATGGTACGATTTTCGAAAGAACAACGCGTTACAATTGTGAAAACTCATTACAAAAATGGGGAAAGGCTGAAACCGCTCGCAAACTTCGCCAAATTTTTAGTCGAGAAAGTGCACCTAATGTGTCAACTAAAAAAAATTGAAGAAACTGGGTCGATTACGGATATTAAGAATCCTTTGCGTCAACACAAGCAATGTTTTCAAGAGACCGACCGTACCGGTCTCTTGAAAACATTGCTTCTGTAAACGAGAATGTCGCCGAAAACCCGAAAACATCAATTAACCATCGTTCTCAACAGCTTCCAATTTCACGAAGCACTACGCAGCGAATGTTGACAAAAGAGCTCCACCTTCATGCGTACAAGATTCAGCTAACTCAAACCAGCAGTCCATGGAAAGCGCCGGCAATTCGTTCAATGGGTAATGGAGCAAAGTGAAGTCGATGTCAATTTTTCGAAAAAAGTCATCTTCTCCGATGAAGCGTATTTCCATCTGAATGGCTACGTGAATACACAAAAGTGTCGAATTAGGAGCTCAGAAAATCCTCATGCAATCCATGAGAAATAAATGCACCCACAACGAGAAACTGTCTGGTGCGGATTTTCGCCAGGCGTTGTGATTGTGTGGTGCCAATTACATATTGGATTTCATAGGTGTATATCACAGGATACAACGCTGAAGCTCTATGTTAATAATTTCAATCTTGACATAGTATAAAATAAATTCGCTTTTTTGTGTTGTACGCTTAGATCTTTTAAACTAAGCAACGAATTTCAATGGGATTTTCTCCAATAGAAAGAGTGATTCAAAAGGAAGGTTTATTATAGTTTATTCAAAAGGAAGGTTATATTACGAGGGGTGATCAATAAGTAATGATAATCGAGTATTTCTAGAACGCACAAAAACCCAAATTATTTTTTTTCTGCTTGCTTATATATCCACTACTTCAGCTTCAAAAAAATGTATAAATAGGACACCATTACCGGGAGATACATTCATTTGAATACGAACTGTGGAAGAGAAAACATCAAAATGGAGAAAAATGAAATAAGAGCTGTCATCAAGTACCTCTGCCTGAAAAAAATGTCTACCAAAGACATACACAGCGACTTAGAGGAAACATTGGGGGAGTCTGCTCCTCCATATTCCACAGTCGCACGCTGGGCAAAGAAATTTAAGCTGGGCAGAACCTCCACTGAAGATGAACATCGCGAGGGACGCCCTTCCACGTCCCTTACTGGAGAAAACGTCAAAAAAGTGGAAGATATCGTGTTGGCCGATCGAAGGGTGACCGTAAGGCATGTAGCTGAGGTCACAGGGATCTCCTATGGCAGCGTTCAAAAAATCATTGTCAACAAAATGCATATGAAAAAGGTCTCTGCGCGTTGGGTACCGAGAATGTTAACCGACGAGCAAAAAAAGAAACGAGTCGACATTTCGAGGGTGAATCTTCAAAAGTTCCAGGCCGATAAATAATTTTTTTTGTCGCGTTTTGTGACCATGGACGAGACCTGGATCCACCACTTTGATCCCGAAACCAAACAACAATCAATGACTTGGAAACGAGCTTCCTCACCAACGCCGAAGAAATTCAAAGTGTCAAGTTCAGCGGGAAAGGTTATGGCGTCTGTTTTCTGGGATGCAGAAGGAATTATTATGGTGGAATATTTGGAAAAGGGGGCCACTATAACAGGCTCTTACTACGCAGGCCAAATAAGAAGATTGCGAGAAGCTATTAAGTCAAAAAGACGCGGTAAACTGCGCGCTGGAGTGCTGTTTCACCAAGACAACGCCCCGGCTCACAAAGCCGCAGTTGCGATGGCTGCCATTGAAGAAACGGGGTTCGAACTGCTCGAACACCCTCCCTATTCGCCAGATCTAGCTCCCAGTGACTTCTACCTCTTTCCTCGGCTCAAAGAACACCTCCGGGGCAACAAATTTGAGGACAATAGTGAAGTGATTGCCGCAGTAGAGGCATTTTGGGAGGGTCAAGACAAAGAATTTTTTTCTAAGGGAATCATGGGCTTAGAAAAAAGATACACTAAATGTATTAACTTGCAAGGAGACTATGTTGAAAAATAAAATACTTTTTTTAATCTAATAGTTCTGTTTCATATTGATTATCATTACTTATTGATCACCCCTCGTATAGTAGAGAAAATCCGAGAAGTTCAAGGATTTGTTGCAAAAAACATGTTAAACCTTCGCTGGCTAAACTTTAGAGATAGACTAAAATAATGTACTACGGAATTGTATATCTTAAAAATACTTACAAGGATAACTCACAGTAACCATTTTTATCTTTTAAATATTACAAAAAAATAATGGGTTATTTACGAAGCTATTTAAAACAATACATTATTATTCCTTTTCTATTAAAATACGTTGTATTAAATTTCACAGCATATTATTAAAATGAATATTTTAGAAGATGTTATAGGTTTAAAATGCGGGGGCCTAAACGACCGTCGAGCGGTACGTCCGTCCCCGGTGGCAGCGGACGGCACGATCGGAGCGAGCCTATAAATATTGCATTTAAAGATGTTCTGTAGTGTAGTCCTATCATAATATTAGTATAATAAATTACTCCACACTGACTTAACTATAAGTAGTATTATCTACATTGCACCCGAGCGAAGCCGGGGCGGATCGCTAGTTTAAATAAAAGATGGAAATCTGGAAAAACATACATATAATACTTACAGATATTTTAAGTTCAAAATAAAAACTTAGAACTAAAAATACAAATAACGTTCGGATTAAATGTACAAATAACAAATATTAATACATATTTGTTATTTTTACATTTAATAATCCAATTAGACTTTTACCATAAATATAAATGCATACGGAAACATAAATAAGTATCCTAAATGTATTAACACTAAATGTATAACATATATGTCAAATCAACCGTCCAATGGGATTTAAACCAGGTAAATATTAATCGTTATATTTTTCTTTCAGCTTATCAACTGGGCATACAAAGCTTTTGCAGTTATGAGCAACATGAAGAAATAAACATGTAGAAACTGTAGAATAAATTTCGTGTATGTAATTTACGTCGCTTTGTTGCACAATGCGCATCCGGGTCCACCTCAATTAATTTCAGAACAGATTATAATTAATTATTTCTTCATATTTATTTCTGTTTTGCCAGACAGAAAACTTTTGCATACATTCTTTGTGTTTCATTTCTATGTGTGTAAGTGATCTATTAAAGTGGATTATATGTTGCGATGTGTATGTTAAATTGGCATCGACTACAGCCGCCTCGACCTCACGGTGGAGTAGCGCTGCATAGACGAGAATCACTTAAGACTTAGCTGTGGTAGTCTCATTTTATCTATCTAATCTACTACAAAGAATTAACTATATTTCTCTCGTCTGTTTCTAATTTCGACATTTAATAGAAAAAATCTTTTTGTAATGCTCCACGCAGCAAATTAACAATTAAAAACATTAGAAGCAGTTTACTTTGTTCATTTCACTTTTTTATTTACACAGGGGAAAAGATGCTTAACAGTTTTTCTGTTCATCAACGATTTTTTTGTTTGTTTATCAGCTACAGCATTAGCGAACACTATTACAGGAGCCAGTAGTAGTAATATTTACGAACTAAATAAATACATTTTAATTTTGTGTTTCTTTTTTTTTGATGGAGTTGTAGTGTTTTCAATATTTAAAGTAAGATGTACAACGCACTAATATATAAAATATAACAAAATAAAAAGAAGAATGAATACTCTGAAGGTATTTAGAAATAATAATAATAAATAGAATAATATATAAGTACAAGTGTTGTATTTTTGTAAAGTAAGAGAAATACAACAATACCTAAGCCTTGAGATCAGGTCAGGATGAGTCACCATTCTTGGTGGAAAGTTAACACATTTCAATGGTAGTTTTCGAAAAGAAAATATGCAATTTCCGGGGAAACAGACGTTGTGGTGACGTAGATAGCAATGAAACTTTGTACACATCGCAACGTGCCAAACAGGCTATAGTAATCCTTGCGAGCCGCCACTCGCCTCAACTTTTCCAATTCCATTCGCCCATTTCTCAATCGTTGCCACACTAATACCGAATTGTCCCAAATTTTATTTCAACAATATTCAAAAATTGAAAACGCCATGTAAAATATTACAAATTACGACTGTAAAGATTATGAATG
Source organism: Arctia plantaginis (assembly GCA_902825455.1). Classification (NCBI taxonomy): domain Eukaryota; kingdom Metazoa; phylum Arthropoda; class Insecta; order Lepidoptera; family Erebidae; genus Arctia; species Arctia plantaginis. The sequence goes on along the minus strand of CADEBD010000393.1, from coordinate 671,168 downwards.
CCGTGACCCGAGCTATTAGAGATATCATTTAGCAGCATAGCTTTTGTCATTATGGAAATTCATATATAGGTATTAACCACACATCAAATTAGAGTTTGGATTTCTTTTTTATTACTTAATAATGATTAAACTAACAAATTAAAAAATAAACCACGATACGAATAAATATATTTTATCTTTTGTTTAAAAACGTAAATTGGTTGGTTCATTTAAAAATCTGTTACCACAGTTGTTGGTCGGGACGCTACCGTTATTATAAAAAATACGTACCGCACGAGACACAATAAAAATGGCTTCCAATGATAAAATAAACATGACCACAAGTGGATGCATTAAAGGCGCCAAACAATTAAGTTTGTTAATTAAACACCATCACTCTGCTAAATACCATTATAATAACACATTCATAACTCATTAAAGAATGCCGAATGTTAAAATTTAGATAAATGTCGGAGTACTTTGTATTGCCTTTATTATCATCAGTATCTAAACTACTTTCTAATACCACCATGTCTTGACTGAGTAACTTTAAAACGCTAACAATAAAAATACGATCCCTAGATAGAATACTTTCCCTAAGTTTGCAAACGTAACTTATTTTAAGCGAAACTTTCTCCTACAACAAAAAGTCCAATATCATCTATCACATCACATTTAACAGCAGAATGAATTGAGATTTCTCTTTGAAACGAAAACGTAGACAGTTTTCATTCCAACGTTCGTTCGGCCTCTATTATCGCCTCTTCGGTAACTTTTGTAATCTGCTGAAAAGCTCTCGCGTACCTGTGCTTATATTGTTTTGTAAATATTTCCGACAACGAACCGTGCAAATCCAGCCATCACTCTACATTTACTATAATTAAGGAGAGTGCACATTTGTGTTATAGAAATCATATAGTGCGCATTCTTCCCATGTTGTGACCGCATCACAGTGATTAGAAATTCGTGAAGCTAAACTGGGACAACCCCCCTAATTCGATAAGATTATTAGTTAAATTATATTGATTCAATTTGTTACCGCTGTGAGAGCAGTTAGTGAAAGTAATTATAACCGAAATAACTGAAGCCATATAGAAGCCAGCCATAAATTTACGTAATAGCCGAACCAGAACATTGCAATGTTGTTAGTAGAAACAGTTTCCTAAATAGAGATATAATTGTCATGTGAACAGAATAAATATATTATAATTATGAATATTACTAATGTTTTTTTTTGCATAAGTTTTTGCATATTCTTGATTCAAGATTTCTAAAGAACTGAAAGTAGGGAGATCGGTACAAAGGTAAAAATGTAAAGAAATGAGAAGAGAGAATCAGAGGTTTCAGGGTTCGGTGATGGTGATTTTGGAATTCTAGAATTTTCAGATATCATTTTTATGTAAGGCACGAGAGATTCCTAAATTCCTTAACAAAGTCTACACAGCTAATCTATAACAGCAAAACAACTTTCATATAAAGCGCTATTTATATATTTTATTATGAAACGTATTAAGAATACGGAGTGTCACTACTCCTGTTCATCCCGTGGATGTCGTAAGAGTCAAAATTCTTTAATTGTAGTTATAAGCCTAAACAATCGATACATAGGGAATACTACACTAGATTACATGCATGTCTAAAGCTAAGCTTTGCTTACATTTAATACATTTTTAGCAATATATCTGTACCTTCTGAACTAGTTGAGACCGTGACTCAAAAGGTAACTTCATTCGTGCTAATAATACCTTAAATTACAAAGTGTTTAAATATGTGGAGATGGTATGATAGCTCAATTTACATGTTAATTAGGATGCAACCAGAAGTACTCAGTAAGGATTCAGTTTCCTTATAATTTAGAGTTTTTAGGTAGCTACAAATGACCTTTTTGCAGTATAATTTGGTTAATTTAGGTAGATTTCTATTATAGAGAGAGTCTATTATATAGGAACGGGCCGAGAAATACGGTAAATCTTTGTGCGAAGATAGTTCTGCATAACGTTTTATATACCCTGTCTTTGTACCGCTTACTGCACAGAGATGACATAGAGTATGCGTGTTTGTGTTGGTTTAGGGCCGTATGTTAGATGAATAGTTGCCTTATCGTCAGAGTCGCCGACAGTTCGTATAGCTGTGATGTAGGAAATAGACAGTGCTTAAAGTATATAACTTTAAACACATCCCGCTGTGCCAGTTCTAGTATTAGTAGGGTGGTTTTACAAAAGCCTCCCCAACAAGTAATACAATATGTCAGAATGGACTCACATAGCGCAAGATAAATAGATTTTATTTGATTTATGTCACATATGTAGCGTAGGGTTTCAAATACAAATATTAATTTTCTGATCCGTAAAGTTAGGCTGCTAACATGTGCTTTAAAATTTAAGATGATGTCTAGTTGGATTCCCATTATTGGTTAATAGTAGGGCAATTACAGGGGTCATTGGTTGTAAGTACGTTATCGTTATTGCAGTAATGCAATTTAATATTGTATTTATTAACTGGAGGTTGACCATCGGTTCTGATACTGAAGTAAATATAATTGATTATTTTAAGCTTTATAATATATTAACTAAGCGACAGCTTTGTTTTGTTGTTAAGCCATTTCGCTACTGTGTTTAGACTTTTATTAGCATTTGCCTAAACATCATCCCAAGTTTTCCCCCTGAAAAATAACACTGTGTCATCTGCATATGTATTAATATTACCATTTTCGATATCCAAATTGCACATTTCGTTTATACTACTCTGTCAAGAAAGTACCGGGAAAAGATCAATTAATACACAAAATGTTTGTAATTCATCCAATATTTTTTTTATCACCTTCAAAGTATGCTCCTTCAGAAATCCAATCCGGAATTAAGTTTAGTTCTCGCCGTGAATTCTCCTTTATGTCTTCTATCGATTGAAAACGGGTGCCACGAAGTGGTAATTTGAGTTTAGGAAAAAGAAAGAAGTGGGAGGAGCCATATCTGGTGAATATGGTGGTTGCTCGATGGTTTTTGTTGAGTGTTTGGTCAAAAATTCTTTCACAATGATGGCCTTGTGCGAAGGTGCATTATCGTGGTGCAAAATCCAAAAATTTTCTTTCTACAAATCTTGCCTTTTTCGTCGAATTTGCTCTCTTAAATGCCGCATAATGCTCAAACCACATCAACAGCCTTTAATAGTCCACTGCTGGACATAAGCCTCTCCTGAGAAAAGAGGTTGTTGATGGCCTACCAGAGCGAGGCAAGTCTTCCACCACATCTCGAATGCTTTTGAATGCTTTGTACCACTGATAAGCACGTGTTTTTGATAAAGTCGATTCACCGTAAGCCTTCTGTAACATTTTCAGTGACTCCGAACACGAAATTCTATTGGCGATGCAAAATTTAAGACAAACTCTTTGTTCGATGTTTTTGTCCATTATAAAATTCGCAATACACACTAGATATGGTATAACTAAAAATAGCACTATATAAATAACAGATTCAACTCAAACTCCTCGCCAAAATGGAAAACAGTTGTGCCAATCTAACAAAAAAAAACAGAACCATAAACAAATCATCCATTCCCGATACTTTTTTGACTGAATGTATAGGCAATGAAAAGAGACGGTGCGAGGAGGCTTTCTTGTGGTACTCCAAAAGTAATGCGTTCCATGGTAGAGCTTCGATGTTCGCCCACTTGTATTACTTGTGTCCTGTTTGCTAGATAATCAGTTAGAAGGTTTAATGGTTTTCCGCGAATTGCTATGCTTATATATTAGAATAGGTTTAGTATTAGTTATAGAAAAAATCGCTAAACACATCTTTCGAATCAAATGCTTTGGTAATAGATGACGTTAAAGTAAGAACAGCGTCCTGTGTTGATATTTTAGTACGGAAACGAAATTGATTTTTTGAAATAAGTTTTTTCCTCTCTAAGTAATTTCTTAATCTGTTATTCATTACTTTTTCAATTATTTTAGATAAAGCTATCAACAACGAAATGGGTCTGTAATCTATTATATCTAATTTGTCTCCATTTTAAGTTATCCCAAAAACTTTTTTTTTCGAATTTTTCAGAGGTTCAGGAAAGTATCCGCTATCAAAACAAACATTGCAAATAATTGACACGGGTAGAGCAAGAACGTCAACTCCAGTCTTAAAAATATTAACTGGTATCCCATTCCAGCCGGTACTGGAACTGTTTTTAGTGATTTTCTTATGTTACATATTTCCTTTTCGTCGGTGGGTAACAAGAATCGAAAATCAAAACGAAGTAAAATAGGCATACGCCTTTTTAAACAGAGAAGCACCACGGCCATAATATATTATGGGTCCTAAGCGAGATATATTTGATTCCTATAATACGAGTATGTATGGCAGAATCGCCTAAACGCACGGAAATTCACCCTAGGTGACCAAAGCTCCCCATAGTATACCGCTCAAGATGTCACCTGCAAGCTATTCAGCATTATATTACGTTAATTATACCAAAGACTACATTCCCAGAGGATGATGAGCAGACTGTTCACAGTTAGAGTTAGGTTAGGTTATTGGCAGAATGGTGACTCGACTAATTTAAATGAATACAGCTTGCTCTTAAAGTTACCATGTCCTGTAAGAAATTGAGCGACACAGTGATCGAGATCGAGAACATGGCTTGAGGTGGCTCAAGCCATGTTCTCGACAACCGTTCAGCAGCAGATGGAAAGAACTGGTTAAGGTGACGCCCCTTAGATGATTCGTCCCACCGTTGTTGCTATTCGTCTATGAGGTCATTATAGACATCGAACTGCTGTTGAAGCAATCTTGTAATTTGATCGCGATCTCGTGCGCCCAAAAAATCGCATTCAAGCTCCGCCCTAGTATCAGATTTCACCAGTAATAAGCCGTCATCAGCATACGCATTCAAACTACATCCGGATGGTATTGGTATCGCAAGAAAATCGTCAAAGCCGATATTCCACAAGTATGGACCCATCACTGATCCCTGAGGACATCCCATTGTATGCGCCTTCGACACAAGATGATGACCAAGTCTTAGTTTAGTTGTACGAAGTAGTTTAGTGTGTTTAGTTGTGGTGTACGAAGAGATAAAGGAATAAATATTTTTAAAGCACCCTCGTGATTTTAATTTCAGCAACAGCATGGGCCACCAATGGAAAAAATGTTGTCAAAGGCGCCAGATATATCTAAGAAAATAGTCAACACGTAATGAAATGAGGAAAACTTGACACAAACCCTATACCAACCCGTCTGGCCAGCGTGGTGTAGTAGGACAAAACCTCCTTTCAAGGAGAGGCCTATGTCAAGCAGTGGACTAGTAAAGGCTGTTGATGATGATGATGATGAATGAAATTTTGACTCTGTGACAAACTTTCTAACCGATATAACCGCATCAATTGCCGATTTCCCCAACGTAAATCCAAATTTGGTATTATACGAATATTACTGCACCGCCAAATGCGAGGAAATATTCCTTCCACAATGCAACGCTTAAACCAGTCAAAAAGGTGTCACCCGAAAGCTTCCAAGCTTCTTTTATCATTTTGTTTGATATTTTATCATCGCCCGAAGCCTAGTACAGCATTAGCCTTCTATAGTGTATGTAAGATTTTTTTTAATATGACGTACTCCGCACCTTTTCTCAATTTTAAATGTAGCCTATCTCTATGTTTTATTCATCGGATTAGTCCCGGTGCTTTGATGTTGTGATTTCTAAAGTGTGATGATAAAAAGGTGTCAATTTTACGGAAAGAGGGAGGCCTATATATACATATGACGGTTAGTTCCTTTCTGCAGGTTACAACAACACAATTGAACTCAACAGCATTTTCAGGTTCAAAAAATTTAATGTCTAAACTATTCCTAGCGTAAATAACCACTCCATCATTTTGATTATACAAATTTTGTAGACCCAAAGCTATTGTTATTTTCTATTATTGGAGTATTATGGCCTCTAGAAAGCCAGCATTCGGTAAACACAACTAAATCTAGATCAAAGTCAAGTTAGAAGTATATAAGCGGTAAAGTTTCATAATTATGATTTAGGCTACGTATGTTCTGCGTTATAATATAAAAGCTGTTGCAAGTGATATTCAACGATTTTTTACAGTTTTCAGGATCTATTATGCGTAATGCTGTATGTATGTTACAGTTATCTATTTCTGAAATCAAATTAGTAATAGCCATTTATTATCCTTTACAATCTGATAATAGCTTGTTATTAAAATACAAACATAACTACAACATGGAGGTTAGGCTATCATGGTGGTGTATCTACAAAGCCGGGATAATTTTTTTCTCGACGAGTCTACTAAGGGAACAAACTACGCAGGACAACAGCACTGCAAAAAGAAGGCAAACTTGAAACAAACCCTATACCAATCGATTTTGGGCTTCTCGCATCCAGTGTGGTATGGTAGGCCAAAACCTCTTTTCAAAGGAATATTAAAGGCTATTAATGATGATAATGATGATTATGAAACGTATACAATCATGTGAATGAGTGCAATTGGGTACTGGACCCGACATCCAACCGATAGGTGGTATCCGAGGGGATTTCCGCACAAGAAAAAAAAACGGGTACTGGCAATCAAACATATACCTATATGTAGTACCGTTTCTAAATTTCGTTTCTAAGTTTCGCGTATTTCATAGTGTAGTTAATCAATCGAAATTACAGATTTGTCTTATACTGTTTCTTACCTTACTTGCATCTTTTACACTTTTTGGAGCCATCAATCATTTTCACGTTATCCAGGTTTTATAAGCTCTTTATAAAAATAAAGTTAATAGGTACGTAAGTCAATAAATTTGATGCGGATTTGAATATTAAGGATAAAGTGAGCTTTAATTGGTATTTTTTCCAATTACTAATTAAGATAAATTTCTTGTGTTAAGTTTTAATCCAAGAACGGCGGAAATAACTTTCGGTAATTCCAATATCCGATACAGATATTATAGAACTTAATATCGATATGAGCCCTCTCGCACTAGGAATATATCCTTTGTCGCGGGAAACTTTACAAACATTTACAACGGACACAAAGAACACCCAGACTCAGAACGACAATTTGTGGATAAGTCAAGTCAATAGTCAATTTACTCCTCCGTATAAATGTCCTCTTATTACGAGAAGGGTTAATCATTATCGCGGTTATGGAGACGATACTGGATGACGCTGTTGAGGTGATCACCCGGAAAGGATGCATCGGAGATCACCTGTGTCTGATCCGCAAGGACCCAACGCCTGATTGCCACCACTGCGATGGCCGGACCGTTGACACACAGGAATTTTCTCGCTCGGTAACATGATTGCCGCCATGGTACGGAGCGAGAGTTCGTGGAACTCTGCCGTCTCCTACTGCGAGCTAGTTATGCTTGCAAAGGAAATGGCGGAGCGGGACCGAGAGAGGTTTAGAACTCTCCCGGAGCGCCAGGCCCGGCAACGGGCCAGGTACCGCAGACGACTCAGGCGCCGAAGGTCGCAGAATAATCTCCGTCCGTCATAAGCGCAGGCCTTTGGGTGGTAGGTGAGGCAACCACCGGTGGGTGATATCCGAGGGGATTTCCGTACAGGAAAAAAAAGGGTTAATCATTAAGCAAGTGTCATAAATGTTCGAAATTAAAATAGAGAACAAAAGGTTTCTTTATAACATTTGCTGCGCTGGCAATGCCAGTACACTAATTCAGAATACGACTACGACTTACGACTGTAACCTAATATAATACGTTACGTTATTCGTTAAAGCTACAAGGATTTTATTCTATATAACTCCATTAATTATTTTTAGAGCAAGAGACACTCGCGTAAAGCATAACAGAACTCATGAAATATTCGGGTGTTCAAAAACGGTTTAATAAACAGCCACTGTCAAATCAATTGTTTTAAAATATCCTAGCTGAGGGAAGTTAAAAGTTTGTTCCAAACACTATCAAAGGCAAAATCGATTCTGTTCTATTGAATCGTGCCAGTGTTCGCATTATTTGAACGAAAACAAGTATGACAGCCGACAGGCAGTCTGTCACTATTTAAACACACGATAACATTGAAGAAAATAATTTCTGGGTATTTTGAGACGGATGTTTTGTTGTCTCCGGCTCTGAAAGCACACATTGCCTTATTGCTTAAAAATCTTAATAAGTACCTATAACATAATGAACAAGAATAAATATTTTCTTATTTCTTATTTAAAAAAAGACAGCTCTGCATTAAGAAAATATCTTGTGTCGCGGGGGACTTTACAAACATACATGAAACTTACACAAAGAACACCCAGACTCAAATCAATCAAAGATGATTTTTACAACAAACTTAATCAAATTATTTAACAGCTATGTAAAAAAAAGTTATAGTGAAGTTGGGCAGTCTATATGATCAGAGATAAGAACGAAAAATGGGCTAAAGACGTACGGGATGGTGTCCAAGATAAAATAAGAGAAAGAAAGGAAAAGAACGTACAAGATAGGAAGACGATATCCGGCAAAAGGCAAGTGTTACGCTGAGAAGGATGACTCATAAACGGAATAAAAACTCATACATAAATATGTACCTATAAACCGAAATGAGCTTCACATTGCCTTACGTTAGAAATACGCAAATTGAAGTAACATAGTATCAAAGTACAAGCCTATAATTCCATTGAACAAGACAAGGAGGATTCATCCCCAATATGTGCTCAAGGTGTCGGTACTCACTGAAGCGAAGTAAAAGGAGCAAAGTTTGCGAGTTTGCCCCCGGGACCGATCCAACTTCTCTGTTGCAATAAATAAGGATTTTAGCGACAAATTACCACACGAAAACGTTTTACCCTTTCTTCGAAAACTTAGGCACTAACGAAAATGGGACCACCGCTGAAAGAAAAGCTACTCTGTATAAGTTTAACTTCTTCGTACAGGGTTCCGCATAGTGGTAAAAATATTTCTACTAGAACTTAGTTCGATCTGGTGTTGACTAAAGGTTAAAAAGATGTATACTCTAACCTCTAGACCGACTAAAGATATTGAAACAAGCGCAGACACTAAGGTATAAAAACCCTGTTTCTCAACAGTGACAACACAGATAGGAAGCGAAGACCTAATACTGTGTATAGATAGTTTACACTGTAGAAGTTAAATAAATAACCTATCTACGAGTACATTCTTATTCGTCGTACTCATTTTTAAACAATTATGGCCCACGGAAGCCTATTTAGAATACTTAATGTAAATGGTATACTCTATAGAAGAAGTGCAGAATACTAAAATCTTTATAGAATAATGTGCTATACAGATATTATTTATAATAACCGTTTAGCACATTATAAATATTATATATTTTGACCTGTAATGGTTCAAAAGTCTATAACAATGAGAGTTTTACTGGCCACGAAATGAAACAAGACATTCAAAATTGTCGAAAGTCTATGATTACTTACATAAAAACATTTACATCACACAGATTAGCAAAATTTATCGTGATGAAGATCGATCAAGCAACACGGTCACATATAATTATGAAATACAGATCCTACATTACCAACACCTTCCTTCAACCTCTCTCCTTCTAAGCTAAATATAATTAAAATGAAACTGGCCGGTATCTATAAGAAAAATGTAAATATATAAGTATGAAAGGAAGGTATTTATTAGAGCAACAGAAACCAAAAAAAATACATGAATTTCAATACAAATTTGAATTACTGTCATCGCTTAAGATAGACTGTCTACCTTAAAATTTGGTGCATATTTTATCTTGATACGGAACCTAGAGGACGAGTTATCTATACATAACCCATTAAGTCTATATTAAAAACTTTATAATAAATTTTTAAAAAGGTTGTCTTTTTATCTGTTGGTCTGTGCGTTTTACACGAATCACATACATCTGAAATAAATTTAGTATTATTATAATTATACAGGACTTCACGAAACTTTTGTGATGCGGTTTTCACGGATGTACAGTGGCAAACTTGAAATAATTGTGTTGCAACGTAGTAACGCAACAGTGCTTTAAGTGACATGCAGTTTTTGATACTCTATAGGATTGGGAAGAAATTTCCTGAGTAATTTGTTCAAATTTTGAAGTCAAACTAAAACTGCTTTTGCCGATATACCTTTGGGTCTGACAGTTGCTATGTTACCTGCAGAAAAAACACGAACTTACTCGCGCGACCACAACCTAGATTTAATGTTAGGTACCTCAGATCCGTCCGTCAGATCTAGTTGAATTTATCGGTGGCCTGTTAAATTATTAAGCTAATCAAACCGATAGAATCACCTAAATTAAATTGACCACTTAACTCCTAATATTTCACGGAGATTTCAATAAAAGCTTTGTTTCAGTAAGTATAATAAAACATTTTCCAAAGCGATAGCTCGTTGAATATCTTATTACAGCGAGCTTGTAAACTGACGAAATATTTTTTGAATCACTGATTTTATAGTCTACCGAAGGTAAATACTTCCTACTACTCCTCTCACAAAAAAAAGACCTACAAAATTTACTTATAAAGGTATATAAGTAGTAAAATTTAAATTCGCCTATCATATCTGAACAGTTATATTAGCAATATAATATAAGCAATTTTTGTTGGTTTTATCGATGTGAAGAATACCAAAATGTAAGCATGAGAATGACGAGTGATTTAGAGGAGAGATTGAGAACTTTTTAAGAACTTTCTAAAGCACTTAAAACAATAAATCTTATTTTATATCTACTACAGATGTTTTGTAGAGTAAATAAGGTTCTCAGCTTTAATTTGTGAAGATCATCAGCTTATTTCTTAGTTGATGAAGGAATCTCGTTAATTTACACAACTCCGATTGATTGAAAATTTGGTGTACTGTTACTTCAGTGATATTTCCATCATATGGTAATCTTGGGGGGTAATCTATGGAGCCTACCCATGCTGCCTATTGCCGGTACGCCGTCACCATTCGAGAACTTTATGGCCCCATTGGCCATCGTTTCTGCGAGCCATGTGCCCTGCACACTGCCTCTTAAGTTTGGCAATTCTCCGGGCAATGTCGGTGACCTTGGTTCGTCTGCGGATCTCCGCATTCTTTAGTCGATCACGCAGAGAAACTCCGAGCATAGCCCTCTCCATTGCTCTTCGGGTGACTTTGAGCCTTCTTATGAGGGCCATTGGGAGCAGCCACGTCTCTGTGCCATAACTCATCACTGGCAATATACACTGGCGAAAGACTTTTATCTTGAGACACTGCGATATTTGGAACAAGAAAATGTCACGTAGCTTCCCGAACGCTGCCGAATAAAAATCGATTAGATTCTAATTAATATATCGATTATTAGAAGTATCTACACAATAATTTAAAAACCTAACATCAAATAATAAATGAATTCATATAATAGAAACAGGTATATTCATAATAAAATAGAAAAAGAATCAGGTACATAAAAACTGAGCTAAGGATGTGAATCCTTTGCCCACACTTAAATAAAGTCATCATCTAAAATATAATATCTACCACATAGGTACTAAAATACTAATGTAATAATACTTTCGATAAACATTACAATTTAGACTATATTATATACGGGCAAAATCTAAATTTGAACTGTCACGCAAAAAGTACCATAGTATTACATTTTACAGTCTTGATTTGTCTTGACAAACATTTGTTCTGACAATTTTCCTTCTCTTTGCAGTGCTGTTGTCATGCGTAGTTTGCTCCCTTAGTCGGTTCTGACGTTAGCTCGACACCCACGAAATAAATATAGGTGATGACACTTCGTATTCTTAATCCGCCACCATACGGAAACCAACCCGTTAGTAACCCTTTTCTTTTTTTTTTTAACGTGTGGAAATCCCCTCGGACCGTCACCCCACCGGGGTTTGCGGCGGGGTGGTGTGTCGGACTCGGACCGACTAAAACCACACGGTGTGCCACTCTGCGCCTGTAATAGGAGGGATCCGGGAACAGCTGTTATTAAGACATCCGGACCCCTCCTAGCGCCTGCCCGCTCCTGGTGCGGGCTCCGTCTCAAAATTTTAACCTCTCTTTAGGCGACGTCCGGCACACGCTGACGCCGCCCCCTCGCGGCTGGTCAAACTAATGCGGGTGGAGGGGAAACCCACCCCGTCCACCCGCGGCCACACTCAGGGTGGCATGAGGCGCAGGTGAGCGTGCTTCCGCCGCCCGAATAATAGGGCGATCCCAGTACAACGTTGCACGACCATTTTCAAGTACTGGGTCGGGCACATATTTTTAGTACGGTAACCATACAGTCACAAGGTTAAACTTAAGAGCAAGTTGCTGACAGACTATCCTGGCAACTTGGTTATGTCTATAAAAGTACTCGCCAATAGGAAATTACTCACGGGAAATTACTCACGGGACTCAGTTCCAGCAACCGTGCCCGGAAAGCAGCCGGAAGGTAAGGGTCCCGTGCTGCCGCCCTGCCCACTCGGCGATGACCGGCTGGAGAGCCTCCACGGCGGCGAAGCCAGCGCGTGGAGTCTCCAGCCGGAACGACCAACGAGCCATCGTGGCTCGGCGAGCGGCTTCGCGCCACTCGCGCACGTCTTCGGGTGGAGGGCGAAATCCGCTCTTCGCCCGGGAGTCAGCCACTCGCCGATAAACTTCGGCGAGCACTTTCGCCTCCAAATCCCACGGGGGAGTTCAGACCAACGCGCACGCCACCTCCGTCGAAACGGTGCGGTAACCGCGTATGGCTCTGACAGCCATTGGGTAATGGCGGTCAGAGCCATACGCGGTTACCGCACCGTTTTGTTTTATTATACTTACTGAAACAAAGCTTTTATTGAAATCTCCGTGAAATATTAGGAGTTAAGTGGTCAATTTAATTTAGGTGATTCTATCGGTTTGATTAGCTTAATAATTTAACAGGCCACCGATAAATTCAACTAGATCTGACGGACGGATCTGAGGTACCTAACATTAAATCTAGGTTGTGGTCGCGCGAGTAAGTTCGTGTTTTTTCTGCAGGTAACATAGCAACTGTCAGACCCAAAGGTATATCGGCAAAAGCAGTTTTAGTTTGACTTCAAAATTTGAACAAATTACTCAGGAAATTTCTTCCCAATCCTATAGAGTATCAAAAACTGCATGTCACTTAAAGCACTGTTGCGTTACTACGTTGCAACACAATTATTTCAAGTTTGCCACTGTACATCCGTGAAAACCGCATCACAAAAGTTTCGTGAAGTCCTGTATAATTATAATAATACTAAATTTATTTCAGATGTATGTGATTCGTGTAAAACGCACAGACCAACAGATAAAAAGACAACCTTTTTAAAAATTTATTATAAAGTTTTTAATATAGACTTAATGGGTTATGTATAGATAACTCGTCCTCTAGGTTCCGTATCAAGATAAAATATGCACCAAATTTTAAGGTAGACAGTCTATCTTAAGCGATGACAGTAATTCAAATTTGTATTGAAATTCATGTATTTTTTTTGGTTTCTGTTGCTCTAATAAATACCTTCCTTTCATACTTATATATTTACATTTTTCTTATAGATACCGGCCAGTTTCATTTTAATTATATTTAGCTTAGAAGGAGAGAGGTTGAAGGAAGGTGTTGGTAATGTAGGATCTGTATTTCATAATTATATGTGACCGTGTTGCTTGATCGATCTTCATCACGATAAATTTTGCTAATCTGTGTGATGTAAATGTTTTTATGTAAGTAATCATAGACTTTCGACAATTTTGAATGTCTTGTTTCATTTCGTGGCCAGTAAAACTCTCATTGTTATAGACTTTTGAACCATTACAGGTCAAAATATATAATATTTATAATGTGCTAAACGGTTATTATAAATAATATCTGTATAGCACATTATTCTATAAAGATTTTAGTATTCTGCACTTCTTCTATAGAGTATACCATTTACATTAAGTATTCTAAATAGGCTTCCGTGGGCCATAATTGTTTAAAAATGAGTACGACGAATAAGAATGTACTCGTAGATAGGTTATTTATTTAACTTCTACAGTGTAAACTATCTATACACAGTATTAGGTCTTCGCTTCCTATCTGTGTTGTCACTGTTGAGAAACAGGGTTTTTATACCTTAGTGTCTGCGCTTGTTTCAATATCTTTAGTCGGTCTAGAGGTTAGAGTATACATCTTTTTAACCTTTAGTCAACACCAGATCGAACTAAGTTCTAGTAGAAATATTTTTACCACTATGCGGAACCCTGTACGAAGAAGTTAAACTTATACAGAGTAGCTTTTCTTTCAGCGGTGGTCCCATTTTCGTTAGTGCCTAAGTTTTCGAAGAAAGGGTAAAACGTTTTCGTGTGGTAATTTGTCGCTAAAATCCTTATTTATTGCAACAGAGAAGTTGGATCGGTCCCGGGGGCAAACTCGCAAACTTTGCTCCTTTTACTTCGCTTCAGTGAGTACCGACACCTTGAGCACATATTGGGGATGAATCCTCCTTGTCTTGTTCAATGGAATTATAGGCTTGTACTTTGATACTATGTTACTTCAATTTGCGTATTTCTAACGTAAGGCAATGTGAAGCTCATTTCGGTTTATAGGTACATATTTATGTATGAGTTTTCATTCCGTTTATGAGTCATCCTTCTCAGCGTAACACTTGCCTTTTGCCGGATATCGTCTTCCTATCTTGTACGTTCTTTTCCTTTCTTTCTCTTATTTTATCTTGGACACCATCCCGTACGTCTTTAGCCCATTTTTCGTTCTTATCTCTGATCATATAGACTGCCCAACTTCACTATAACTTTTTTTTACATAGCTGTTAAATAATTTGATTAAGTTTGTTGTAAAAATCATCTTTGATTGATTTGAGTCTGGGTGTTCTTTGTGTAAGTTTCATGTATGTTTGTAAAGTCCCCCGCGACACAAGATATTTTCTTAATGCAGAGCTGTCTTTTTTTAAATAAGAAATAAGAAAATATTTATTCTTGTTCATTATGTTATAGGTACTTATTAAGATTTTTAAGCAATAAGGCAATGTGTGCTTTCAGAGCCGGAGACAACAAAACATCCGTCTCAAAATCCCACGGGGGAGTTCAGACCAACGCGCACGCCACCTCCGTCGAAACGGTGCGGTAACCGCGTATGGCTCTGACAGCCATTGGGTAATGGCGGTCAGAGCCATACGCGGTTACCGCACCTGAGGGCGCCAGAGGCGTGCCCTATTCTGGGCGGTCAGAGCCGCCGCCCACACCGGTGTAAGGTATAGTGCCATTGACCGGACAACCCCCGTGTACAGCCGTCTTGTCGCGACGCTGGGTCCACCCAAATTGGGCAAAAGTCGCACTAGGGCAGACGCAGCGCCGACCAGCTTTGGAGCAAGCTGTCGGAAGTGCTCGTCAAAGAGCCACCTCCCGTCGAGGATCAGGCCCAGATATTTCATCTGGGCCCGAACCGGTACGAGGACCGAGTTGACCACGATTGAGGCGCCAGGGGGTGGACCACGACGGGGCCCATGAAATAACAGAGCCTCCGTCTTATCTAGGGCCACCCGTAAGCCCAGCGCCTCGACCCCGCGAACCACCAGGGAGACTCCCCTTGTGGCCAGGCGGGCCGCCTCTTGGAAGTTCGCCCCCCGGGCTGCAACAATTTGCACCCAGCCCGGGGGGGAAATAGGCTCGAAGGGCCCAGTCGTACCCTATGTTCCACAAGAGGGGTCCAAGAACAGACCCCTGTGGAACACCGCACGACATGGGCCGACACCTCAAATTACCATCTCGGTCCTCGTACACGACGGTAACGCTCCTCTAAATAGTCTGCCACTAGCCGCCTCAGGTACTTTGGCACCCCATGATAGTGGAGTGCTTCCCTGATGCAGCTGAATGGCAGACTATTGAATGCGTTGGCGATGTCCAATGACACCGCCAACAGCACGCCGCCACAGCTCACGGCCTCTTCGGTCACGGCCCTCAGGCGCAAAACAGCGTCGACTGTCGAACGCCCCGCCCGAAAACCAAGTTGGGCGTCCGACAGATCGGGGCCCACCTCAACCCGTTGGTAACCCTATACTGACCCGTCTGGCCAGCGTCTTATAGTAGGCTAAAACCTCCTTTCTTAGGGGACGTCTATGTAGAGCAGTAGATTTTTAAAGGCTGTTGACGATGATAATGTTCTGACCAGGGAATTTAATCCGAGACATTTGCATAGCAGTCTAAGTTTGCGATTGCACCATCGAGTAATTTAATAATTAAAAACATTAAATTTATTTACATAGAAATACAAAACAAAAAGACGAAATCATTTTTATGTAAGATATTGATTTTACAATAAACAATACGGTTTTTTTTTTATTCATTTAACTTCAACTTTATTTGTATACATGTAGTTAGGTACTTTCTTTGTGCCCCAAAACCGGGTGGATGGTTTGACTGTCGGATCGAATCTCCGTACATTTTGTCTTATTTAAATAATTTAAAAAATGGCGTGTGGGGTCTTTTTTAATGGGACTAATCCCACCCACACGCCCACCACTGTAACTCCTGTACACCAGGATCCACAGCAGTGACCCAGGAACACACCGAGTTATGACACTCTGGAAGTCCCAGGAAGAAATTAAACTGTATTGGAACCCGCAACGAAATTAATCAGAAGAAAATTGGAGGAGTTGCAAATACAGTAAATCCACTTCCCTCCTTAGCAAAGCGGGAGACAAAATGAAGTAAAATGGGCATACACCCTTTTAAATAGGGAAGCACCACGGCCACAAATATTACGGGTCCTACGTGAGCTATGTTTGATTTCTATAATATGTATAGCAGAATCGCCTAAACGCACGGAAATTCACCCTAGTTGACACAAGATCCCCATAGTATACCGCCCCAGATGTCACCTGCAAGCTATTCAGCATTATATTACGTTCATTATACCAAAGACTTACATTCCCAGAGGATATGATGAGCAGACTGTTCATAGTGAGAGTTAGGTGTTGAGCATTGACACAATGGTGACTCGACTAATTTAAATGAATAAAGCTTGCTCTTAAAGTTACCATGACCCGTAAGAAATTGAGCGACACAGTGATCCACCTCAAGCCATATCCTCGACAACCGTTCGCGAACAGATGGAAAGAATTGGTAAAGATGGCCCCCTTGGATGATTCATCCCAGCGTTGTTGCCATTCGTCTATGAGGTCGTTATAGACTTTGGGCTGCTGTTGAAGCAATCTTGTAATTTTACCGCGATCCCGCGCGCCCAAAAAATCGCATTCCATGTTTTGTTGTCTTGAATAGTACATGGCTGCACGTCTCTGCACCTCGAGATAAACCGGGAGCACACCCGCCAACACCGGCAAAGCCTCAGTGCTAACCGTCCTATATGCCTTACACAAGAATATCAGTGCAAGTCGTTGGCCTTGTAACAGTTTGCGACGGACAGCGCCTACGGTCGCCCTATCGGCCCATACAGGTGCACCATAGCACATAGAACCTAAATAAGTAGCCCCGTATATGATCTTTAATGTATTAAATGATAGACCCCATGTCGCAGTTGATATCCTTGTCAATGCACAGAAACTCTTTTTAGACTTTTCATTAACTATTTTAATATGTTCGATAAATGAAAAGTTTCTTTCTAAAACTAATCCTAGGTAACACACTGAGGTTTTATTTTTTACAGTAACATTGTCAAATCTAAAGCTTGGCGGTGATTTGAGGTTACCTTTTAAAAGTAGCTGGAAGGTTTTGTTGGGTGCAAAAGTTAAGCGATTACGTTCACCCCATTGAGATATCAAGTTCAAACATCTATTGGCTGATCTCTCAAGTCCCGCCCTAGTATCAGATTTCACCAGTAATAAGCCGTCATCAGCATACGCTTTCAGAATACATCTGGATGGTATTGGTATCGCAAGAAAATCGTCGAAGCCGATATTCCACAAGTATGGACCTAGAACCGATCCCTGAGGACATCCCATTGTAAGCGCCTTCGACACAGAATGATGACCAAGTCTTAGTTTAGTTGTACCTTGTGAAAAGTACGAAGAGATAAGGGAATAAATATTTTTAAAGCACCCTCGTGATTTTAATTTCTGCAATAGCATGGGCCACCATGCGTTGTCGAAGGCGCCAGATATATCTAAGAAAATAGCCAGCACGTATTGAAATTTTGACTCTGTGACAAATGTGTGTGTGGGGTCTATGGGTCGGAGTTCCTTTCGCTTTTTAATAGACGTTTGCTATAATGTCGGAAAAAAAGTCTTGTTACACATTCTTCGGTCTCGCTCCCATCCGCTCAGAACTTCGTGCCAACCATTATAGGTACATACAGGACACAATTATTATAATAAATAAAAAAAATACTTTTTAAGTTTCCGCTTAAATAAAACTTTGTCTGTTTCTTCCCTGCCTGCCAGTCGATAAAGTCGTTGATAAAATTAATGCAATACTCTATGCAACGACTTCCCTCTTTCTACCTATTCGTACGGTTAATATAACCGTGCGCTCATGAATTTGGCTGCGGACGGGCTGAACAAACATTTACAATAATATTGTCAATGCAAGATTGGTAAAATATTACTTCACTATATAGGTCCAAAAACTGCACAATATTATCGTCAATTTTTTGTAGTACAATCTGAGTCAGTCGGCCCGCTGCTAGATTCATGAGCAGGATAGAAAGAAAGTCGTTGCATTCAGGATTGCATTAATTTGATCAACGACTTTACCGGATGAGATAAAAAGCAAAGTTAAATGATTTTAATTATTGTCAGAATGTTTCTAATTTTTTTTGTCTTTCCTATGTGAGATAACCTACAGTGAGAGTATAATAAAATTACCATAATTTTAACAAAAAAGAAAACGACTTCAAATAACACTATTCCAAATCAAATTACAAACCCTTTTTTTTTTTTTTTTTACGTGTGGAAATCCCCTCGGACCGTCACCCCACCGGGGTTTGCGGCGGGGTGGTGTGTCGGACTCGGACCGACTAAAACCACACGGTGTGCCACTCTGCGCCTGTAATAGGAGGGATCCGGGAACAGCTGTTATTAAGACATCCGGACCCCTCCTAGCGCCGGCCCGCTCCTGTTGCGGGCTCCGTCTCAAAAAATTTTTTTCCTCTCTTTAGGCGACGTCCGGCACACGCGGACGCCGCCCCCTCGCGGCTGGCCAAACTAATGCGGGTGGAGGGGAAACCCACCCCGTCCACCCGCGGCCACACTCAGGGCGGCATGAGGCGCAGGTTAGCGCGCCTCTGCCGCCCGGTTCGCCGGAGGCGGATCGGGTCCGAGTGGAGGCCGTCCTCCCGAGCCTTCTCCGCCGCCTCCTTCTGCGAGATTACTTCCTCACAGAAGGATGCGACCGCGGTAAAACATCTGTCACTACCGGCCATGGAGCGACAAACCCTATACCAACGCGTCTGGCCAGCGTGTTATAGTAGGCCAAAACCTTATTTCTAAGGGGAGGCCTATGTCCAGCAGTGGACTAGTAAAAGCTGTTGATAACAACAATTACTTGACCATTACGACGTTACTGAAGGTGACTCAAATATCCGGATAGCCTATAAAAGATTCAGCCGGGTATCGTTAATTTGCTCCTAAGAATTGAAGAGTTCCATTACTTTGTCATGGATCCCATGATCAGAATGTAACCAAACTCGCATCGAAGTACCCTTAAAGTACATCCATTCCTATAATCATATAAAAAAATACCTATTGTAGCTACTGGATACTGTTTTCTTTATCCATTTTAAACATACACGAACGTAAACGCCTTGAAATAATTTTATCTACGAAAATATTAACGCTCGCCCGCACACGACAATATTATTGGTAATACTCCTGCCTCCCCCCGATATTGACCTATATTATATGGCCTATATATACCAATTTATTGTGAATTTTATTGTCAATATTATTGTGTGTGAGGTTAGCCTAATTTGGCGCCAAAATCTGCGGAAAGGTCATCTGTCAGTTGTCACTTTCATTACACTTTGCCGTTAGAGAAATGACATTTGGTACAAAGTATTACCATACGTAAATTGATTATCAGATTTTTAATGGTTCGTCCTTTAGTTCAAAGGATCGATAAACGTCCAGGAAAAAAAAATTGTATAACATATTCGGGTGCAAAATATTGCCGTATATTTGATTGAACGTTAATGATAGGAACTTTGAATTTAAGGCTAACTTATAGAATATTTTTCTCACTCTATACAGAAAAGCTTATTACAAAAAATAAAATAACAGATAACACGGTTCAATATACATCGGTTATTTTTTTTTTCAAGTACGAAATTACAGCAAATGCAAATTTAAAACAAAATAAATAAAATAAAACTATTGCTGAATTAGAACACCATTGTTAACATGAGTTGCTGAACTGTAGACGAAAGCGACGCAATGTCGGTGACATCAAAGCATGCGATTTTATTCACGCGTTTATTTCGGGAATGCTCGACTAGCTTCGGACCCAGCAGTACGTGTCACTCCTTGAAAAAGTAGGTACTTCGGGTGTCTCGTAATCTTTGTACCGCCCCTACAAAAATTCGGCAGTCTGTAGGACATACACGATTGACTCCATACCTCGGTTTGTCCGTAAAGCTAAAGATGCGTTTTGATAGAGTTCCCCGTAAATTAACATCGTGTCAGGATATTCCGCGGCTGTGAAGGTCACTCACAGCATTATGGATGTTGATACCGATAACCCAATAAAATTAGAAGACTGATAATTCACTCAGTTTCACACTCTACACTACACACACATCTTAATATTGACACTTTTCAAAATAAGACTAGCGGGACTCGTTACTACACAAAGTCTTGCGCACACGATAACATTAATTGTTCACACCATTGCCGTGTATTATGACAAAAGCAATAAGACTAAACAATTATAAACACAACAAAACATTTCTTAACAAATATCTCACGAACAATAACAATATTATTATTACGATAATTTGTGGTAAGCGCATCTACAAGGATCTGATCGCTGCCTGAGTTCAATGTATTATGACTGAATTTATACATGATGTTTTGGAAATTACGAAAACAAAAAAAAATACCTGTTTCTAAACCACTGAATATTTTTTGATCACATTTAGCAAATCGTCAAGAAAAAAGTGCAGAATATGTTTAAAGATTCGTTAAAATGAAAAAAATACGTTGTATTATTTACTAAGTGGCCTCTCAAGAGAGAGTTATATCAACTATGAAGCTGATTTATATTAATATTTTAGAATGAATATGGCACAATGTAAACCCAGTTCCATAAATAAAGATTTGTATGAACAAGAGAGGTTTCAAGTGCACTCATACAAATACTATCCCACAATCTATGTATTTTGGTGGTACACTTTACTGAGAAACTGTCACACTTTTAGGCTTTGGCATGGTAATTTCAATTCATGTCTGGATATGTTTTCTATCATAAAAATATGATTTTATACATTTGTTATTTTAACAATTGGACTGATAATCCTAACGCCATCTGTAAGAAAACTAAATAATTAGTTTCGATGAATTACGACGGATTATTTTGGTTAAGCACAAGTAAATACGAGCTCTGTCAAAGCACCACTTTTTACTATTACTATAGAAATAACTTTATTTATTCACATATTTATTGTTTACAGTTAACACATAAGATACTCACAAATATATAGACGTAACAATTGGCGGTCTTATCGCTCAGGACAAGGTTTTAGCTTGTCGGATTGTCAAAGGCAAGTTGTTCTGAAGTCTTACTGCTTGCACAGTGAAAGATTTGTCTGCAACCTGGGTGGAATGTTGTGGCATTTTTAGTTTTAATTTCTCCGATGAGAGGTTTGAAATGATACTCTGAGACATCTCAGAGTATCGTTCTGAACTCAAGTGACTACCAATGGGTTTTCGCCGGAATATTCATATTCTTTCTCTTTTTATACAGTGTTCTATTTCATCCCCACACACCCTCTTATCTCAAAGAACGTTTTCAGTTCTTACACAACACACATTGCAGGGGTCTCATTCGCAATTATTAATATTGATTACGCAAATATAATCACATGATCATATTTGCGTAATCCAAATATGAATCTAATACATAGGTTTTGGAGTCGCTAAGGTTTATTCAATTGGTCTTCAGTGCGGTCCAGATAACTGACATTGCCATAGCCAAGGATAGAAAGAATAAGAGAGTGTGCGAGAGCAATTTTAGTATTGGTGGGAAGGAAGTTCCGTAGCCATCGCAGAATTCCTGCTACTGCAAGTAGTTTGAGGCTAACTTCTCCAATCTGGGGGCCCTAGGATAGGTACCTATCCGTATAGACACGGTACTATTATAATACAGTACTCCAACTTCATACAAACGGACGAAACGCGAGCTGTACCTACGCGCCTCGATCTCGGGGTGCGCTCGGGGCGCAGACAGTCACGGCTGTACCGCAGTGTCGAACGGACGGTGTGTTGTTTTTTTTAACAATAACCGCCCAATTTTTTCTCTAAAAATCAGTTAATATGACAAGTAGGAAATATTGTGCTGTTTTTGGATGTATGAATTCGTCAATAACGCATCCAGACATAAGTTTTTTTAAATTACCTGGAAACTCTGAAAGGTAAGACTATAAAATAATTTTACTTACTAGTAGGTACGTACATGTGTGTCTTTTTAATGGATAAGTATTTCCTTTTATCTCACGAAAAAAAAGGTGTTTGGATTAATAAATAAAGCGAATAGAGTAACGGAAAGATTACTATTGAGACGAGTGAAATAGGTAGTTATATGCGGTTCTGAATGAATCATGATACGGTAGGTACCTAAATACTTACGCTTGTGTTTAAACTTCGGTGCATGTGTGTTTGCATAATTCAAAGTAAAGACGTGGTATTTTATTATTAATAATATTTGTTTATTATCTGTGTGTATGAATAATACTAGATTTTTTTTTTACCGTCTGTGTGTCATTAGATAGTTTTCGAAATTTTCACAAAGTGTTTCTACTATAACAACATATACCACTAAAAACTGGTTTTCTTTTCAGTCAGCTGTTCAGCTTTTTAATAATTAATTAATTTTTTGACCAAAGAATTTTTGTTTTGAGTTGTTGCGAGTTGTAGGTAGGTACCTAATTTATAGAGACGTTAATAACCTGAGATAAAAAGTTACTTACTCGTCAGCTGTTTCTTGCATTCTAGTTGAGTAGGTAGGTGTTGGAGTTTCTAAGGATTGGAGTTTTGTAACGCGTAAGGAGAAAGCACATTTTTTTTTATTCTATAGAAGGATTTTTAAGCTATTGCATAGCTTTTATCGCGGGCTCTGAGCGCGGGCTTGGAGGATGTGTTACATTCATCAAATAGAAAACTTTAAAAAAAGAATGCCCTACCATTGTTGATGCTGCCAAGCTTAGCTAGTACTGATCCAGGAGTCTCTCTAAAAGAAGATAAACAAACCCAAACTGCTCCGTTGGTAGGAAATGAAAATAGTACACAGACTGAAAATGCAACAAATGAAATCTTTGCTCAAACCTCAACGAGTCTCTTTAGCAACACTTCAAGAAAAAGAAAATTGAAACTTAAACTCCTCCAATGCAGAAAGAAAATGAAATAATTAAATCTACCAACCAAAAAACAAAACGCATTTTTATTGAACACTTCCTATTCAATAAACAAAGTATTTCATTTATTTATATAAAAAGGATATTTACAATCACAAATCTAAATAGAAACAGAAAGTAGGCAAATATAATTAAAATACTGGAAACGGGCAGCCCTAACGCATGTTTACGTACCGCGCGGCTGTAGGCATTTATTTCTATCATGCGGCCGAGTTACACTACTGTATTATAATTATACCGTGGTATAGATCCCTAAGTACATTTTTACAAAAACAAACTAAATTAGCATGAACTGAATCATGATCTATCTAACTCATTTATATTTAATCTCATGAAACAAAGATCGGCACCGTTGAGATAGTGAGCTAGAACTGAATTACTGATACATTCCGATCTAGTGTGAGTGAGTGATATATTTCATTTTATCACTTACTCACACTAGATATATACATTCAATGATATATGTAAGATCACTCAGCTACATAACTCTGTCACAACACTTGACTTGTGGTGGTAACTTAGCCCGGTACTGATCTCAAACAACTTTTATTTATTTATGCCATCTAACTACATAAATTTATTTCCTCTGGCTTTAAATGGAAAAAGTTTCACTTTAATAAACATTATTAGGTAATTTACACACATTTTATTGTCTACGTATACCTACTCTTTATTTTGCACCGAGTTTGTGCAACTAAAGTAACCTACAGCTAAAGTAACCCACCGCGACGACTGCAGCGAAATTAATTCATTTTTAATCTAGCAACACTAATCGATGCGTCATCTAGTTCATAGATTTTGTCATCTTTCAGCTGCTGCATTTTCATCTGCGGCTGTTTTTTCCTGAATAAAGTTTATCGATTCTTATTAGAAATTAGTGGGATCATCCCAAAACATCATGGCAGATTCCTTGGACGGGAACGAGAATGCCGTTGAGGTTCAAAGTTTGGTCGTTGTTGACTTTCAAGACTTCGCAAATTACCTGCGCAGGGCCGCAACGGTACTTTTACCTGAAGATGACATCGTTCCGCCGGCATTAAATGCTGCACTTGACGATAAAGTAAATCAAGATTGTATTAGAAAATTTATCTCCGATCCTCAAGTGTCTTCGTTGTATATTCAGAGATTTTCTTCCAAAGGTCAGTGATTGCAGTCATCCATCCATTTTAATTATATTTTAATTAATCTACTTTCTACCTGCATTACCGTTGTACCGTGTCATGCAGCAATGCACATCTTATTAAGTTAACATATTATATCATTGTGATTCTACAGTGGAAACTGTTAAGTTTTATTAATGTAAGAAAAAAGTTAGCAAATATTTTTTAATTAATGTTATTTATCTTAATGTTTAGAAGATGACAATGAACAACCTACTGAAGGTGAGGAGGAGAAAGAGGCTGTCACTTATCAAATCAGCACTGAGGTAATTTTTTTAATTCATATTGTTTGTTTATTTGAAATTTATGAAAAGTATGACCTTAAATAAAACAGAGTCCGAGAAATTGTAAAAATAATTTATTTTTTATAAGTATTGCATCTTGAAATAACTTATAATTTTATTAGAGGTAGGAATGGTTTTGAATATATTTACCTAAAGATTAGTAAGGGGATTGGTTTAACTCAATTTATAATCATCTTCAATATTGTGTATTATTAGGTTCACTTTACATCTCCTCGGGTGGCAGCATTTGTCTGCATCAAGCGTGGAGCAGTCATTGAAGCTGACAAGTCTATCCATAGCCAGCTTCGTCTTATTAACTTATCAGATGGGTCTCCATATGAGACCTTACATGCCTTCATCAGCAAAACAATGGCCCCATTCTTCAAGAGTTATGTAAAAGAAAGTGGAAGGGCAGATAGGTAAGAAGTTAAAAAAATCTTTTATCTAACATCACTTGTCTTATTAGTGTCTAATTTAATCTTCAAATAATACAAAGTTAAAAATATTTAGTTATTGCCTCGGATACCCTGAAATCCCTATTACCCCGACGTACCTCGGGGCATCTATGGAGGGTAGATGACCCCCTATTGTGTGGGAACCCCCATGTTCCCTTGGTGCTTAAAAAAGTACACGCGTGCTCCCCAATGCGTCTCGCCGCCACCCCGGCCTGCTTCTGCCAGGGTGACAGATGGCCTCACCTGTCACCCCCAGGCCTGCGCTTATGGAGGACGGAGGTCGTTTTGTGACGTTCGGCTCCCGAGTCGTCTACGGTACCTGGCCCGTTCCCGGGTCTGGCGGGCCGGGAGAGTTCTAAACCTCTCCCGGTCCCGCTACGCCATCTCTTCCTCCTCCGAAACAACCTTTCCTGCTGATCACCAGCTTCTGCTCGAGCCATCCTCCATAACGGGTCTTACCGCCGCAATAACGGTGTGCCCGGCGCTCGGTTGCCCAAGTCGTTCCTTCCTCTCCTCTACGAGGACCTATCAAAGCTGGGATTTCTGTTCCTCGATTTCTCGAGTCTCAAGACTCAGACCCAACTCCCGCGTCTCCTTGCGCCACCAATACAAAGCAGCAAGGGCTCTCGCCTCCAGGTCCCACGGTGGAGTTCCGGCCAAGAGACTCGCCGCCTCAAAGGAGATTGTGCGGGATCTTATAACCCTGATGGCCAGTACTCGCTGCGGTGTCGCAGTAGTGCGACGTTGCTGGCTCTCAGGGCTCCCGCTCATACTGGGCCCCATAAAGAGCCATGGACCGCACAACCCCTGAGTAGAGTCCCCTGCAGGAGTCATTGGGCGTTCAATACTTTTGAATACTGTTTACAATCATGTTAAATACTTTTGACACTGGATGTGTGACAGCCCCATTAAAATTACGAAAGTCAGAAATTACATTTTTGGAAACACATCTATACACTTGAAGAGGTAGGCAGAGGTGTATTAAACATATATATATATATATATTTCTAAGTATGCCAACTAAATCTTAGTTTAATCACAATCCAGAGCATGCCACTATAAATTAAACACCAGGTTTTTATGAAATGGAATACTTCTCATTCTTATAACTTTGAAAAATGCTTTGACTACTCAAAGCATTTTTCATTTTTCATATAAATTAATTTCATAAAACAAATTTAGGGATGGAGACAAGATGGCACCATCAGTGGAGAAGAAGATTGCAGAGTTAGAGATGGGACTGCTGCACCTTCAGCAGAATATTGACATCCCAGAAATCACTCTACCAGTTCACCCACTGGTTGCTGCAGTCATCAAAAGGTAGATTTGACAAGTTTCTTCAAAATATCTGTCTACTTATCAAAATACAAATATTACATCTATTACCGACATGAAATTCTTAATTTAGCTGAATATTAAGCAATGTGCACTGATTAAAATGAAGCGTACATGAACACTTCCAAATTGACACAATTCTACATACATACACTAACAAGGGGACCTTACGGCAATCGGATTTTTGTAATTTTTCATACTCATGGTACGTAAAGTTCAGACCCCCAATATTAAGATCCCAAAGCAGCTCGACGCCATATTCAGAAATTCTCGAGAACCATTTTCTCGAGAATTTCTGAATATGGCGTTTTGAAGTTTTCGAGCGCGCTCTTATACCATAAAGATTACACCGGTTTTCGAGCCGGGCTCGTGGTGTAGTCGGTAGCGGCCGAGACTAGTAATCGCGGGGTCGCTGGATCGAGTCTCACTCGGAACTTTTTTTTTTTTTTTTCATTTTTTTATTTTTTTTAATTCGCATACCTCTTTCATTTAAATATTCCGATAAATTTTTGTTGTTTATAATCACATATTATTACATATAATTAAAATATTATATCTATATATGTTTAATATATGATATATTAACATGATCAGATATGCGTGGTTTGCTTCGAAAACCGCGGCTCGAAAACCGGTGTAATCTTTATGGTATAAGAGCGCGCTCGAAAACTTCAAACTCCATTTTCTCGAGAATTTCTGAATATGGCGTCGAGCTGCTTTTAGATCTTAATATTGGGGGTCTGAACTTTACGTACCATGAGTATGAAAAATTACAAAAATCCGATTGCCGTAAGGTCCCCTTGTAAGTCAAACTACAACAGACAACAGATGGCAATTAAAATTTTAAGTTTTGAAATATATTGAGGTAAGATGAATTAACATCAAAAGATTTATTTAGTAATTTGTGCATATATTTTTTATTACATCAATAGAGCTGCAGATGAGGGTCGCAAACCACGAGTGGCAGATTTTGGTGATAAAGTTGAAGACTCAACATTCTTAAACCAATTGCAGAATGGGGTCAATCGCTGGATCAAAGAAATTCAAAAGGTTTGTTGACCACTGTTTACACATGAAAACATTCAATTTTTCATCCAAAAAAAGGTTGCCCTGATGACATCATCACTTCAACAGCCTTTACTAGTTCACTGGTTTTGGCCTACTATACCACACTGGCCAGAGAGGTTATAACATAACTAAATTTCTCAAATACTGAATTATTGATGAAGGAGTAAAACAGAAAACTGTTAGGACAATTGTTCATTGTGAAACAAAACATATTTTAGATGAATTACTCATAATCTATATAATGGTTTTAGGTCACTAAGTTGGATCGCGACCCTTCAAACGGAACAGCCCTTCAAGAAATTTCTTTCTGGCTTAACTTGGAAAGAGCACTCCATCGCATTCAGGAGAAAAGAGAGAGTGTTGAGGTTAGTTATATATATTACACGCTTTATATTAGGTTCACTTGTATGTTTGTAACCGACTCCTTTGGGCGTGATTTTGACTGACTTTAAACGGTCAGAATTCGTTCAAAGTTTGTAGATATATCGAGGACTGATGACAACACACTAATTAAAGAAAAAAACTAAAAAATAGAAAATAAATTTGAAAAAAAGCGTGGGGTGCTTTTTACCATTGACCCAACGCTTTTTTTCAAATTTATTTTCTATTTTTTAGTTTGGTTTTCTATAGAAAGCGTGTTTTTTAGTTTTTTAAAACTATATTTTTTTTTGTGTTAGCTAAGTAATAGATTAGTATTTAGGTCGAGTGAGTTATCGAATTATTATGCTTATTTAAAAATGCAAATATATTAAATATACAAATCTAAATCTATAACCTCTTGTATGTTGAATGACATTAGCCCATTTTGCATTACCTGTTATACCGGGAGCCGGTATGGTCAACAGACAGCCCATTTTTGAGATAGACTTTTACTGTAACTGGATTTTCTCCGTATCTAGTTGGAATCAAGTCAATTCAAGTTAAAAATCTTATTGGAAATTGAATAATCTTTATTCACTTTCAACCATTTCTATATAAATACTCAATTATAGCTAACATAGAACTTTCAACATAGGGTACTATGATATTTAGATAAGTTTCGGTTATAATTTTAATTACAACAATATTTGGAAGTTCATAAAATATTTTATTTACAACTTATCACATTAGGTATAAAATACAACTCAAACTTCAAGTGCCACCATACATATTTTTTACACAACACATGTTCTTAATATAGTCACAAAGAACTGCCACTTAACAAGTCCTCAAAAGTGGGTATAATATTTCAACCTAATTTTAAATGACTTATGCCGATATGGACTAAGATGCTTTGTTTATTAGAAACTTAAGCTTATAAACTATGTATTACAAAAGTATCGCAGCACTATATTACATATATCTTGAGTAGGAGTTAAACAAAAATAACTCAAAAATTTGGGTCAAAAATTACATACATTTAAAAACATAGTTTTTGGAAAAAATATTGCAACTAACGGAATTTTTAGACATTTTATAATATTTAGATAGATTAAAGCATCAAAACAAATCAACAGAACAATACAGTTCTAAGAAATATTTCAAGATGTAAGTTGATAAAAGTAGTAAAAAATGGTTCATTTTGGTACCTGAGAGGTTAAAAAAGTATGGATACGACTTTTCGTATAACATATTTTCAAGGTATGGTTCTCACGAGTATAGTGTTTGTTTTTTTACTAACGTACATTCAAAACATTTTTATCTAATTGGGGTATATGAGCTTTGCACTTTAATATGTTACACATTGCATAGGTCAAAAAAGTGGATTCCGGTCACATTCCGGTAACGTAACGGTCAGTTTTTTTGAAAAACGCCCATATACCAAAGTACTAACCAGAGAGCTGCCAACAGAATGATTTCAACGCTAAATCTAACGTTTTTTGATAAATTTACCACTGCATTTGAGTAGTTGATATTTACACATTTAGTATAAGTACTTTTATAAATTTTTGCTAATTCAAAAAATGAATATTGCAGTCATAGCTAATGATAAGATCAAATATAGTCCCTGATTTCGTGGGATATTGCTTGTAGAATACAAGGGTTAGCAGCACTGATATTTCTTGTAGATTAAAAGGGTTGGCAGCACTCTCAAATAATGATGACTGTAATCCAAACGAATGACGCAACCGAGGGAACTACAATTATATATTTTACCCAAAATATTACTAATAATAATAAATATAGATAGATAGATAGATATTTTTAATGAAAATGTAACCTACGTAAATAAAGAAATAAATACGTAAAAATATTACTTTCAAATACATAAATATACATATACAGCCTTAATTGTCTTACTGTTTCACGATTTGGACAAATATACTTACCTTCCTAATTCCCACTGAACTGGCGACATAAAGCGTTTCAGACTCCTGTGTGTTCCTGAGTAGCTGTGCGTATAGGTATACTGTTTGTGTGATGTGTTACTGTTAAGTGTGATGTGGCTCAAAGCAGGTGAACACACATATGGGCTCGCCAATGGAACTGTGGGACCACAATTAATTTCGGAGAATGGTTCCTTTCTCAATTCAGGAGGAATTTGAGATTCTGAAAACCCTCTCCACTTAAAATCAAACTTATTGTATGGCTCGGCGCTGGCTTCGGGGTCGGCACTGGGTTCAGGCTCGGCGTTGGGTTCGGGTTCGGGCTGGGCGCTAGGTTGGGGCTGCAGGCCGGAGGGAAGTTGAGGTGGCCACTCAAAGCCTATAGCAGCGTTTATCGGTGGCACCTCAGTGTCTTCCTCAGACATAAAAAGTCTTTCAGCTCTCCTCGGCAGATGCACTGGCTGAACTAAATCTTCATCTTCATCATCGCTGTCAGCATCCTCTTCCCTGCCTGTGTAAATAATAATAATATACTGTAGTCTGTTTTACCTATGTAAACAGATATATATATACTACTAAAAGATAGGTCTGAAAGAAAAATATTCACTTACCATGATTCAAGATTCGGGCAATTTCCTCGTCCCTCAAAGGAGGAGCCCTGACGGCTGATGATGAAGATGAAGCCCCGTCTGGAGGAATCCTTAGAAAATATGAAAATCAGTACCAGTATCGTAATAACTAAAAATATAATTTTGCTCAATACAAAAACCAAAAGAAAAACCGATAATGAAAAAAATTGCAAAAATAAAAAATAAATTAAAATTTTAATGCATACAAAAACATTTCTGAGGCATATCCATACTTAGGAAGCATCCCAGAAACACAAAAAACATGGCTGCCCATAAATGTCAAACGTATACTGTTGACGTAACCGGCTCCCGGTATGAGACTATGTACTCCCATTTCCATTACATATTTTCATGTTTTTGAAAGAAATATAATGCTACCTATGAAATATATCAAAACTAATTAATTTTACGTCTTAGATCTAACATCAACTTGCCTTTTCATCCATTTTTGGTTGAAATATGACGACAATAAAATCGTCGTCACATGTTCGACATTGAACATGCTGATAGTTACAGACCGATTTTTAGTGAAAATTAACAGAACTATTATATAATTTGTATACATAATCAATAATTACTTACCCTTCCATCGTTTTTTCTAATATTCAGCGAATCACTTCAAGATAAAACACAAGTTTTCACCAACACAAAAAATAAGTAGTCACCTAGGCGATGGCGGAGTTTTGACTGACTCTTGTTTACATTTTTTTCACTAAAGCTGCGCGAGATTTTGGCTTCACTAGTCAGCCTGTTTCTTCTTTATGCATTTGTAACGTGTTAGAAAGGATAGGGTATATACAATGACGTGCTTTAGAGCGATTATGAGAACACACTTACCCATACCGGCTCCCGGTATGTCAACAGTTCCGGCGAAAATGTGTTTATACCGGGAGCCGGTGTTTCAACAGACAAGAGGATAAAAGAAAAAACTGACAGACTGATTTACTGACTGATCAATCAACTCACAGCTGAAACTTTTGTTCCATTTCATTTTGCAAATATGTTTCTTAGGTGACGTAAGTGTACACTAAAAAAGGATTTTTAAAAATTCTTTCCCAATAGGTGGAAAATGGGGGTTGGAATTTTTCATGAAACTTCATAATTTTTGGTGATAGCACTTTCAAACCCACAGTAAATGCTTTTTATAAGTAATTAAAAACATTACAAATTTTTAAAACTAGCCTTAAAAAGCACCTGTGAGTGATGAAATGGCTGAAGCTTATAAGGATGGCAGAATTGATGGCAGATGAGTAACCTACCATATATTAGTGGTTATCTTTGACTGTAGTCATTTACTACCGATTACCACAAAAAAACCATATGTCCTACATTTTAATGAAATGATGTCACTTTTATTAAGAATTTATTTTACCTTCATGTGTTTGACTTGTATTTTTAGGTCGCCCTGACTCTGGAGATACTGAAATATGGCAAGCGGTTTCATGCGACGGTCTCCTTTGACACCGATACAGGGCTAAAGCAGGCTCTTGCAACTGTGTCTGATTACAATCCTCTAATGAAAGATTTTCCAATCAACGATTTGCTGAGTGCCACAGAACTTGAGAGGATTAGGTAAGATTTTACTTTACGTGACTTCTCTAAGCCTATACATCCCCTCTTTTTATTGGAACTCCCATCTTAACTTTTAATCAACTAAAATTGTTTATTGTTGTGTAGTAGCTTATTTTATCTTTTTAATTGCTTTTTAATTGTTGCATTATTAATTATTTTAATATAAAGATCATTACATTAGACAGTACTATTAGAAGTTTGATGAAAAACTGTCTGGAGGTGTGCTATGTTTAATCTGTTTGTTACAAAGCCCAAAACAATGATATTACCTTACTTTTAAAACAGACTGGCAGTTCAACAAATTTTCTCACATCTCCGGAAAATCCGTTCTACGAAATACCCCATCCAACGAGGATTGAGACTTGTCGAAGCTATTTCTCGGGATTTGGGTCAACAACTCCTCAAGGTATTGTTTTTATCTTCCTTTACTTCTTTAATGAACATAGAATAGTAAAGGCAATATGCTCTCTCTGCCTGTTTTTTTTTTTTTTTTGAAAAAGACAACACCCGCATTAGGAATATATATTCCTGTGTCGCGGGGACTTCACAAACATACATGAAACGGACACAAAGAACACCCAGACTCAGAACAACAATTTGTGGATCACACAAAGTATTGTCCCATGTGGGGTTTGAAACTCGGCGTAGTAGGAAGTGGCGTGGCGACCACTTAAACGACTACGCCATCCGTGCAGTCAAGTTTATTGTGTATTTCGTAGATATTTACAAGAGCATAAGCCCTAAGCAAAGCATACAGTCAATAACATTACATTACTACTGCCTACCGAGGCAACAATAAAAAGTTAGATACATAGATAGTCTACTCTTTATTGCACACCATGAATAGAAAACATACAATGCAATATAAACATTTAAAAAAAAAACAGTGGTACAATGGGTGGCCTCCGGCAGTCTGCGATCTCTTACAGGCAATCAAGTTACCAATAGGTATTTCAAACGTCGAATATGTATGGAAGACCAAAGTCTTATTTGTGTCGAAAATAAAAGTATAAATCCTTAGATTGTATCAAGAGGTAATTGTTTACTGTTCGTATTAGTAGAAATAAAAAGTAATTTGCTACATACAAAAAAACTAATAGCGAAATAATAAATATCTATGTGATACCTCTTGTTTTTATGTTTCCATGTTGACTTTTTTTTAATAGTAATCTATCGGTAACTTTTAAATTCTCAATTCCTTTATATTTTTAATTAGGTGTTAGGTACTCGTCGTCTGATGCACATTCCATTTGAAGACTTTGAACGAGTTATGACCCAATGCTTTGAAGTGTTCTCCTGTTGGGATGACGAGTATGAAAAGTTGCAAGGATTATTACGGTAAGTCTCAGTTTGCTGTTGAAATCTTTATATATATTAAGAATATTGGGTAACAATAATTGGCGAAAGAACTATACCTTCTTATATTTGGAACGAAGTGGTTTATGGGACGATGTGGCGACAGGGATTTCATGAGTAAAATCGTACATTACGAAAAAGCGTTAGTCGCTAGTAATCCGTATACTTGCATTGCACATTTTTTATTTAATAACTCGAGAATAACCCATCGGAGATCGAGACATGATGCGTATCATTTTTAGAGAATTTGATGAGGAATATAATGTGACCAGAATGAGTCTTGTTTCTCTAGAATCGTTTTTTTATTTATTCACTAAAAAACGCTTTTCTTCAAACAACTAGCTGTAGTTCATTAGCAAATCAATTTTTGTAAATATAATAAACATAAGCAAAACATTATCTGTTTGAAAAATATCTTTACTAAAATTTATAAATGAAATATTTGTCAAATAGCATAAAAAACTTTGTTCCTATCGGATGCCCCACGACACCGCTTTCTTCGTAGTGGTGTGGTATATGTGACTTCGTTTTTTTTTTAACCCACACCTAGAAATTTCAGACCTAAGTTCAAGGAATTAATTGATTATCTATACAATCAATTAGTAAATTACTCGAACTCACAATAAAGTCGAAACGGTCGCGTCAAACGTCTTACGTTACCGTTAACATAATAATGACGTCTGAAATATGTAACGCGACTATTTCGCTAAAAATAATGAGATTTATGAAATACAATAACGAACGCAACAGGGACATCGTGAAGAAGAAGCGCGACGAGCACATCAAGATGGTGTGGCGCGTGTCGCCCTCGCACAAGCGGCTGCAGGCGCGCATGGAGCACATGCGTCGCTTCCGCCGCCACCACGAGCAGCTGCGCACCGTCATGCTCAGGGTCTGCGCTATACCACTATACTGCTCTATTTACTTAACGAGGCTATTTCTTTTACATTTTCGAAACAGATTTACATTTGCGTTAATATATAAGAGTTATATGAACCATTCATGAAGATCACTGTTCTAAATACTGAAAATCCTTAATTTTAAAAATTACATTCGCATATACTTAAAACACTATTTGATTTCAGTAAACATTTTGACTACTGATCCTTAAAATCACCTATTATTTAAGTTAATCGTCAATTGAGATACTTAATTTTTTTGTGTCATCATTTCAGTTTACCTATATATTACATTGTTTTTCTTTCAATTGAAAGTACTACTGTGCTATAAACATCTTATATAATGTTTATGTTCATAAAGGTGCTTCGTCCCCGTGCAACCGTGGCAGCCGAAGCGGGTGCTGGCGGTGAACCTACACAACCTCATTCGTTGCCAATGGATGCTGCCGATGCCAACGCAATTGCTGAGGTAGGAATATTCTGAATCGTGACTTTATGAAATGAAATTATGTTGATCCTATTAAATACATCACACTACAAGTAAATAATGGGTTCGTTTTTTAAATAAACTCCTGACTTTGTCAATTATATTTCTTCATGTTTTTTTTTGTGTTCCACAATTGCGTTGACGAAGTCGAACTTAGTTAAAAGTCGCATTCGTGTTATATAAAAGTATAGCACGTTTACTAAATATGACTTTATTGTTCTGAAATAACATGTACCGAAATGTTGATATATGCTGTAAAATAAAAGTTTCAACTTTTATTTCATATTTTAAATCTGTAATGTGACTTCTAATATTGCTTACTATATTGATCAACAGGTTAACCTTGCATATGAAAATGTAAAAGAAGTAGATTGCTTGGACATTTCACGCGAAGGTTGCGATGCATGGGAAGCCGCCGTCCGTCGTTACGAAGACAGAATCGGTAAGCTGTGAAAAGCATTCATTGGTATTGTCTGTACCCATTATTATGTCCCAAAATTAATCCAAAAACATTTCTTCAGACCGTGTGGAGACCCGTATCACTGCACACCTGCGTGACCAGTTAGGAACAGCTAAGAACGCCAACGAGATGTTCCGCATCTTTTCTCGCTTCAACGCACTGTTCGTACGTCCACACATCCGTGGGGCCATACGCGAGTACCAGACTCAGCTCATACAGCGCGTCAAAGATGACATCGAAGCGCTTCATGAAAAATTTAAGGTATCTGATCATGTACACACAATAACAACTCAAATTTTAGGGCATTCAGATGAAAGGCATAAATAATAATAGGCATTTTGTTGAAGTCATTCATGGCAATTAGACAAGACGAGTGTTTTGAACTGACGTAGCGGCAACACTTATGACTACTTTACTTGAGCTTTGAATTCGACCAAAAGCGACTTGTCGCACATTAATTCACATTAATTTGGCAGCTACAATGTGTGATTTAATTATTTTTTAATTTCTCTTTACTTTGCTCATTACTCTTTGCTCAGTTGTATACTTTATTTTCTTGTAGTATCTTGCAGTATTCAGTAGAAAAAACTATGAACTATGCACAAAGCACTAAGATAACAAACAAAAAATAATTTAAGAAAAAAATTGAAACAAGCGCTAAATTGTTTAGAGTTTAATGTAGTTACAAAAAAAGAATTGTGCGACTGCATTTCAGAAATCTCATTTAAACTTGAATAACGTATTTTTGAAAAAACAAGACACTGACCCGGGAGCTAAAAACGATGTATAGGTTTGTAGCTTATTGTTCTTTACTTAAAATTGTTTGTAGTTGACATACACTCGGACAGAGCCGGCTAGCTAATACATTTTAACGAGCTGCCCTCTTTCTTTGGCCATTCATAATTGTTCTGAACTTCCATAACCTTAATCTTTTTTCTAGATTGCATCACCGTACGAGTATCTTTAAAATCCTGGAAATCGTATATAATTCTTTGTTTTTCTCATTTTTAGTTCAATGTTAGAGTGTACTGTGTCCGCAGACATATGAGTGTGTTCCTTCGTTAGATAGCTTGGTTATCGTCTATATAACATTTGTTAACCAAAAATTAACCTGAATTGGTAGTTAAAATTATATATAAATAGTTAAAATATATGTTCTACATGTCCAGGTGCAATATCCTCAATCGAAGTGCAGCCGCCTCTCCCTTGTGCGTGATTTGCCGCCCGTGGCTGGTTCCATTATCTGGGCCAAACAGATTGATCACCAACTGACTGCATACCTAAAGAGAGTCGAGGATGTATTAGGTAAGAGCTTTTCGCAAAATCTCTTTTATCTAAAAAGTATTAATTACGTAGAAATTATAGCCCTACGATACTTCCAATTACATAACATTTAACAATATGTTTTAATTAATTAGGAAAAGGATGGGAGAATCATATCGAAGGTCAGAAGTTAAAGGCAGACGGCGATAGTTTTCGCTTAAAGTTGGATACGCAAGAAGTTTTCGATGAATGGGCTCGAAAGGTATTTTTATATATTTATTAACATAAAAATATTGATATAACCTGCCATAGAACTATATAAAATGCACTTTTTTGTACCCTTAGGTCCAACAACGTAATCTAGGTGTGTCTGGACGCATCTTCGCTATAGAATCCGTTCGTGCCCGTTCTAGTAAAACAAACACAATATTAAAACTAAAAGTGAACTTTTTGCCGGAGATCATTACTCTCTACAAAGAAGTTCGTAATTTGAAAAATCTCGGCTTCAGGTAAAGTGTTACTACAAATTTTTGTTACGTAAACTGTCTGAATAGTTGTGTTTATTAAATTTGTTATGTAAACTTCTTTTCAGAGTGCCTTTAGCCATAGTGAACAAAGCTCACCAAGCGAATCAACTGTATCCCTTCGCTATCTCTCTCATCGAAAGCGTACGCACTTACGAACGCACTCTGGAGAAGGTATTGCTTTAAACTTATTACAACAGTACAAACTCACAATTTAAGCACTACATATCAGCACGAACACTCAACTTTATAACAAAAATTATTGGCGTGTAATAAATAATGTAGATACATCATAATAAAATAATGCTATATTGACCCACTTGATTCTAAATAATATTAATAGTTTAATAGTAAATCAGTAATAAACTTGTAGTATTAGTAGTAAAGGTCGTTTTTATCTACTTTACGCGTTAGGTTTGTTCCTCATTTCTTGTCAATGCTACCACAATTTGCCACAGCGAAGCGTGGCAGTGTACAGCTTGTATTGGTAATAAATATACGTATAAGAAGAAAAACCATTAGAAATTATAAAAATTTGCTATTTTGCCCCCTTTTGCATAAAAACCAAAACCATAGTGATTTGACAGGGTTGGGACGTTGATCGATGAAATGGTTTAATGATCTGAATTATTGATATTTATTTTATTCTTGCTTTATTAATTTTTGATAAATAAATTATATTGATCAATGTTTTTTGACGTGACAACGTCAAATACATCTATGTTTACGATATTTGTGTAAAAATCCTCCCAGTTATATCACTTTGCATAAGATCATCTCCGAAACTATAGTAAATGAAAAAACGTGAGATAGACAGAAAAATATTCTTTTTCTAAATATTTCTATGTAAAAATCACAAAAGGGTACAACTCGACTTAAATTACTCATTACAGGAGGCACAGATTTGTATATTTGATTTTTAAATATATATTTCACAGATTTTTAAAATTGATGAGCTAAGTATAAATACGTCTCACAGAATCCTTAGGATCTGTCTTCCTTGTATTTCAACAGCCTTCTACGGTTTTTCATAATATGAAGATTGTCTTCTGTGAAGTGTCTTGAGCATATCACACGATTTTGGTAGATAACCAATCGTCCTTTCATCATTTAGGTAACCAATAACATATACCACAATGATACGCCACTATTTCTACAAAATAATGACTTAAAAAAAATCAAAGGATGACCTAACAAATATCGACCTGTAAATCACAACACTATCGACACACGTCCTGTCATTAGACAAAGACAGCTATTGTAATTTACGTATTGAGTGAATGGGTCATTTCAAAAGACATCGAAGTGCATAATTGTTATTACTATGCACCAATATAAGTTGAACTCCGGTGCATTTAATAATAGGTTAACGTGATAAGAATATAATTTACTTACCGGTGAAATGTTATACCATCTTTTTGATATCAGGGTGTCTTAGCTGACTTGCCACACCATTTCACAGGACAGGAAGCCATTTCTGATATATTTTGATGTAAAACCATTTTCAATTATCAGAATTCGAACGGGTCACGAATTTGCTCGTTACTAATGACGTGATTCTTAGCGTCACATCGTATGCTGGCTACAGCACGTATGAGTTGCGCGCCTTTGTGGCCCTGTGGCGGAATCTGTGTTCTCAAACTACAGTCATCGAAGTACCACTAACTGAGTTGTGAAAGTACAGACTTCCTAGCGATGCGCGCAAAACAATATAGCCCATTTGTTAGCTTAGAATAGATTTTTTTTCATATTTAATTTATTCAAAATCCATAATAAGTACAAACTTGTTTCGTTATTTGATTATTTCGTTAATGAAATTGAATAAATTCACTTGATGTATCATATTCTTTATTGCACATCAACATAAACACACAATTTTTTAATATGTGTTCGTATAACACTAACACGTGTGCCTTTTCATTTTTGCAGCTAAATAATAGGAATCATACAAAGGTAGCGTTGACTTTATAGGCTGCATGGTTATGTCTATGTATTTTGACACACCCATCACTTTGTTTAAAGGTTCAATTTAATTGTAAATGTATCATATAGATTAAGCACTGCCGCCGTCTCACATGAAACATCTAAAACTGAACTGAAAATTAAAAACTGCAACTTGTAAGTTAAAAATTTCAGAGTATGCGATATAATCGTCAATGATTACATTTTTAGTCATAGGAAATATCCGTTAATTAGAAAATACAACCGTAACGTTAGTTATCAAAATAAACATTTCTTTTGTTTTTCTTTTTTTTCTTCTTTCTTCAAAGTGTCGTCACATGTGGTTTTTGAACCCACAACACTCGGCGTAATATTGTCAGTCATTTCTGGAGTCAAAATATAATAAATTCAATTATTAAAATTTCGAATACCTGGTTCACTTAAATATAATAATTATGTTGGTTGTAATTGAAAGAATATTAATTATATATTCTTTCAACTAACACCAACATTATTATTTTACTATACAATAGTATAGTTATTATTATTATAGGTTGTAATAGTTGGAAAAAAGTTCAATATTTACGCGGTATATATTGTTATGTTGTTTTTAATTAATACGTTTTTATCGTTCCATGTGAGATCGGTTTTATAAATAGTCATATTAAGTTTATAGATTTTTCCGCTTATTTTTCTTTTTAGTCCCCTTTATATTATTTTTATTCCCTTTTATAATTTACTTAACATAAAACAAGTAAATTTGTTCAAATGATAATTATGTAAATTGCAGCAATATTATAATCACTGGCATTTCTTAATTCTATTCTAAGTGATTCTGAACAAGTTTACTTGGTACAAATGAGTAAATCCTTATTAAGTCTGCTACATCAGAACGTAACATTTAACTCTAGATCCGCGACAAAGCTTCCATCATCCCGCTGGTAGCCGGGCTGCGTCGTGACGTGCTGAACCAAGTGTCTGAAGGCATGGCGCTTGTATGGGAGTCTTACAAACTGGATCCGTACGTTCAGAAGCTCAGTGAAGTTGTACTTCTCTTCCAAGAAAAGGTTAGTTGTATATAAAATCAGAAGTTTACTAACTAGTATTTCAATAACTTATATTTATTTATTTATTCTTTATTGTACACACTGAACACATACATATATATAAGTAACAAGGAAATGTCATGTACAAAGGCGAGCTTGTATATTTAATGTCTTACAGTTATAATTAAAAAGTAATAATGTAGTTTCTAA
The DNA here is from genome assembly GCA_902825455.1 of Arctia plantaginis. Taxonomy (NCBI): domain Eukaryota; kingdom Metazoa; phylum Arthropoda; class Insecta; order Lepidoptera; family Erebidae; genus Arctia; species Arctia plantaginis. The sequence continues at coordinate 630,716 of CADEBD010000393.1, read as the reverse complement.
GAACTCAGTTTACAGAGGACAAGTTTGCACTGCAATATAAATGTATCAGTACTGATTTTTAATATTGCAAGAAGTAACTGTTATTCAAAATAAATTTGGTATAATATCATTATTTTTTTACATTTTATGCCTTATAATTTAATATTTTAATTTATACACTCACAGTTACAAGTACTTAAAATTCAAATATCCTTGATTTTAAAATTTCGTTCCGTAATCGATCTTTACTACTACAAAAACAGGTGGAAGATCTTCTAGCAGTTGAAGAACAGATTTCTGTTGATGCTCGATCTTTGGAAACATGTCCGTATTCAGCTCAAAGTCTTGCGGATATTCTCAGTCGCTTACAGAGAGCTATCGATGATCTCTCGCTCCGCCAGTACAGTAATTTACACCTGTGGGTGCAACGGCTTGACGAAGAGGTAAGTAAAGCTCATCATCCAACTTGTCTCTTTTGACCTACTTCCGTGTTTTATATAGCCACAGCCACTACAGGCTCTGTATATTTGGATTGAATAATTTTTATCTTCTCTTAGTGAAAAGAGTTCATCATCAACGTAGTAAATGCCATCAAAGTGTAGCAAATACATTAAAAATAAGATATTCTGTTACTATTATCTTTAATAATTTGTTTTTATTATGTATTTCTACAAACCGACGTTAGAATAAAGCAATTTAAAATTTTAAAGTGATTGTATAACTCAATTGAAACATGGCACTATGAATTAAACTTATTAATATCCGTTATTAGGTTGAGAAAAGCCTCGCTGCCCGCCTACAAGCTGGCATTGAAGCTTGGACTGCAGCTCTACTTGGTAAAGCCAATGAACTGGATCTGTCCATGGATACATACTCTCCCACTGAACCCACTCACAAACCAGGTGGAGAGCCACAGGTAAAGTATTCATATTATTTTTACCCATGTTTAGTGGTAGAACAGTTTATAAACTAAGAGATAACACATCATCTCCGTTTAAAGAGCTCTATAATTGGCTACATAATGTAAAATCTTTAAGAACAAAAGGATTAATTTTAACACTAAGAAAGCCGTCTTTAAACTTCGAACCGAGTGTACTATAAATACTAATATTACAATCTATACCACAATTAACAGATCGCACGTGTAGTATACGAGGTCCGCATTACGAACCAGCAAATGTACTTGTTCCCGTCACTGGAGGAGGCACGGTTCCAACTGATGCGACAAATGTTCGCATGGCAAGCCATCGTCACCAGCCAACACCGCTTGCAAAGCACCAGGTAAATACTTTTTTTTAAATTTTACAATTAGCTTATTCGTGAAAAGTTAACATACGGCTGTTGCACGAAGGAACGCGTATAACGCTACTTACATATTTAGGACTTACCAATATTCTTAATATGTAAGAAACGTGCACTAGCACAGGGGTACATACTCTGATACTGACACAATACCACAAACAATTAAAAGATACAAAAAAAAATAGTATTTTAGGGTCATATTTGCCTGCTAAGAATAGAGGAATTGGAATTTAATGAAATAAAAGGAGTTAATATTTTACTTGGTCAATACAAACAAAACTTTTGTTCACAGGTACCAAGTGGGTGTAGCGCGCGCTCAAACCGCTACATACAGGAACTTGCTCACAAAGTTGCCGGGTGGATCATCTCCCGTGGAGAACGCTTATGACGCCATTGAACAGAAGATATCTCAAGTACGGGAGTACGTTCATGAATGGCTTCGTTACCAAGCCTTGTGGGATCTACAGCCTGAAAGCTTATATGGACGTCTCGGTGAAGACATCACGCTTTGGATCAAGTGCTTGAATGATATCAAGTTAGTATACATTATATTAAAAGTAAAAAAGTATTATTAATGTGTTGTCCATGTCGCGGCTTATAAAGCTCCGTTGAATAATTCTTCAAATGCATTTATTTTGGTGCCTAAGTAAATTTATTAATAGACATGAAGTGTCTCGCTTCCGCTTTTTATTAGCCATAACTAATACAAATCGAAAATACAATATTTACGACCAATGTATCAGTATCGATTAAATTTTTGGCTAAATTGTTTAATTCAATCATTAGGAAATCGCGCACAACGTTCGACACTTCGGACACACATCGCGAATACGGACCGGTAGTCATCGACTTTGCTCGCGTACAAAGCAAGGTGGCTCTAAAATACGACGCTTGGCACAAAGAGGTACTCGGAAAGTTTGGAGCATTGCTCGGTGGAGAGATGGTGCAGTTCCACGGTCAACTTGCCAAGTCACGCAGTCAGCTGGAACAACAAACTATCGGTGAGTCTCGTTTCCTCTTATTATAAAAATAGAATAATTTTTAAAAGTTTTTATGTTTCTACCTTCTTAATGTTGACATTAGCAAGGATGAATAGCCTTGACATTAAGAAGGTAGAAACATGAAACTTTTTTCCATTAATGATATCCACAAATTTAATCTACATATATATATTCACTGTAACTAAAACATTCGAGTATTATTTAATGGAGACCCTGATTACGGAGAACCTCCACATTTGTCGTTTGGTACAATAAAAGAATATTTAATTTCGCTAATCCTGAGATGATTATTAAGTACCGAATGTAATAAATTGACATTGTTAATACGTGTATAGTAAATGGTAAAATTAAAATGTTTGTTATTCCAACAGAGGCAGCATCTACCAGTGACGCAGTTTCTCTCATTACATACGTACAACAGCTTAAAAGAGAAGTACTTGCGTGGGAAAAGCAAGTCGATGTCTATAGAGAGGCACAGCGCATTCTGGAACGACAGAGGTAGCTTAGTAATTTTGGTTGATCAGTAGTAATTTTTTCTATTTGTATTGGTTAGCTCCTGAACAATTTATTTTCGCCAGATTCCAGTTCCCAGCGCAATGGTTGCACGTCGATAATATTGAAGGTGAATGGAGTGCGTTCAATGAAATTATGCGTAGAAAGGACTCTTCTATTCAGACCCAGGTATGTATATATATATATAATAGGGCACTTGAAATAATCTTTATTTTACATTGTCTACTTTTTTCTTTAGGTCTGCAAAATACAATTGTTACATGGAATCAAATGTTAGAGCACTAAATACTATTCCTTTTTATCTAGGTGGCCTCACTCCAGCAAAAGATCGTTGCCGAAGATAAAGCGGTTGAAGCTCGAACTCTTGAATTCCTCACCGAGTGGGAACGCAGCAAGCCCACTGATGGGTCAACTAGACCCGAAGATGCTTTGGCTAGGCTTCAAGCTATGGAAACCAGATACACCAGGCTCAAGGATGAGAGGGACAATGTCGCTAAAGCAAAGGAGGCTCTGGAGTTACACGATACAGGTACTTCAGATAAATCTCCAGTAGTTTTATTCTAAACCTTTACTTTACAATAAGATGTTCATCCATGGTCATTAATAATGTTATGATTGTAAAAAAAAGTCACTTCTGATGAGGACATATAGTGGTACCTATATCATTAATCAATAATATTATAATCTATTTACTTGTTCTGCATTTTAAGAAATTTATATCTAGAAAAGAATCCAGGAAAATACTGTAACGCACTTTTATTTTATTTTAGGTAGCTCAATAAACAACGAGCGCATGACGGTGGCTCTTGAAGAGTTACAAGACTTACGTGGTGTATGGTCTTCGCTAAGCAAGATCTGGACACAGATTGATGATATCAGGGAGAAGCCTTGGCTTTCTGTACAACCTAGAAAACTCAGGTATGTAATTTCTTCTGCCTTTTTGTATTTTTTTTATGCATTGGTTGCCTCTGATCAAAATAATATATCCTAACAACAATGTGATGCTTTTAGGCAACAATTGGAGGCAATGTTGAATGAACTGAAGGAATTGCCAGCTCGTCTACGAATGTATGATAGCTACGAATATGTCCGCAAGCTTTTGCAGTCATACACTAAGGTAGAGTTTATTCTTTAATTACTCCGATATATATATACAGTAGTACATTTCATACAGCATAAAATAATTCTGAATGCTGTGTTTATTAACCATGGGAAAGCTAGGCTTCAGCATATATGGGCTGCTTCAACCGGAGTGATTCCACGGCTTCACAAATGATAAATGATATTTACTTCTGTAAGTATATCTTTTCAGATTTTAAGTCCATAATCAAAGTTAAATAAAACTGGGCGAGTACAGTATAGGGTCTGGGTAGGTCTTTTGAAGAAAGAACCATAGTTTTGAGTCGACCTGTCCTCACAGACGGCATAGACGACCCAGCCATCATGTAGCTTAACCGATATTGGTCAAGATCAACGACCCGAAGCACGACACTAACGGCAGCAGGACATTAGGGTGGGCCATGGAAACAGTCAAAAGCCACCAGAAAGTTACTAAAAATATGAATTAACATTACAGCCCACACAGAAAAACTTTGTTTAGCAATTCTTTCTTTGCATTTCACTAACTAGTGACCGAAGTATCTATAATGAAACACTCAACATGCTTTCTTCCTAAATCAAACACTATTTGTTTCACTGTTTTCATTTCGGTGAAAGTTTACGTTATTATTACATATTTACAAATTTATTACGATTAATTGAATTTCTCAGGTGAACATGTTAATCGTTGAACTGAAATCCGACGCTCTGAAAGAACGCCATTGGCGCCAACTGTGCCGCGCGCTCAAAGTGGACTGGTCGCTCTCCGAGCTGACCCTGGGGCAAGTGTGGGATGCAGACCTGCTTCATAATGAACACACAGTCAAGGATGTTGTGTCTGTCGCTCAGGGAGAAATGGCTCTCGAGGAGTTCTTGAAGCAGGTAATGTCGATATAATAATTAATAAGTCGAATGTTGAATAAGTCGATTCAGCATCTCTTATTATAAGTCACACTTAGTTTCTGTGAATATATCAACTTTAAATGTATAAATAAATCTTAACGCACTTAACGCCGTTCACAGGTTCGAGAGTCATGGCAGAGCTATGAACTAGACTTAATCAACTATCAAAATAAGTGTAAGATCATACGCGGTTGGGACGATCTCTTTAATAAAGTAAAGGAACACATCAACAGCGTTGCTGCTATGAAGCTTTCACCATATTACAAGGTATTGTTTACAGAATTATTTAAAATAAACATATTTTTAAACCAAAAATAGTGCATTGTAAAATTAAATGATTTATTTTGCTTTATTAACTTTTATAAGCTAATGCTTCTCCAAAGGTATTTGAAGAAGAAGCACTCACTTGGGAAGAAAAATTGAATCGTATCAATGCGTTATTCGACGTGTGGATCGACGTGCAACGTCGGTGGGTCTACTTGGAAGGTATCTTCAGCGGTTCTGCCGATATCAAGACGCTGTTGCCGGTTGAGACTAGCCGTTTCCAAAGCATCAGGTAATTTTTTTAATTAACTTCGTAATTGTAATTCCTTTGTTTCTATGAATTCGTGATCGTTATATACGGATCGTTATATAAATATCGGATGTAAACAATTTACTATTATTACTGCGCTACCAGAAAACAAGATATTGATTTATCACATGTTTACTCAGCTCTGAGTTCCTTGGACTGATGAAGAAAGTAAGCAAATCGCCGATGGTGATGGATGTTCTCAATATTCCTGGCGTGCAACGCTCCTTGGAACGTCTCGCTGACCTACTGGGCAAAATCCAGAAGGCTCTCGGAGAATACCTGGAGAGGGAGAGAAGCAGTTTCCCTCGGTAAGTTGTTCAATATTACTAAATCTCTTGCACCTATACTGTGTAACGTTGAATTTACGCTATTTGTCCAAATGATTTTTGTAACGCAGACACCAGTCCGTCGCCAAAGTAAAATAAGTATATAATCATTGTGACATAAAATTCTACAGCACTCGTATCTTTATAAAGAGAGAACAAAATAAAATATTCTTATTATGTCTTAAGTACAACTACCAGAATGGATCAGGCAGCTATCCTATCCCCCCATAGTAGTTCCCCTAATATGGCGCCAGAGGTCCCCACACTAGCGCCCTGCGGCCTTGTCGGAGTCCGATACCCCTATGACATACGGTTACGTAGGAATATTCTTATTAGTCGAATTTCTGTATGCGGTTTATTGGGGTGCTTCACAATGATAGATAATAGTTCTTTAGTATTACATTTTATTTATTTCTATAGATTCTATTTCGTGGGTGACGAAGATCTTCTGGAAATCATTGGTAACAGCAAGAACATCGCTCGTCTACAGAAACACTTCAAGAAAATGTTTGCTGGCGTTGCAGCTATCATTCTCAATGAAGATAACACCGTTATTAATGGTATCGCTTCTCGTGAAGGTGAAGAGGTGAGAACATGTTCTGGCAGAAATATATTAATTTCCTTCAACTGTAAATAATCACGATCATGGTTATTTTTTTGGGCAGGTTATTCATACTCCTCAAGAGCCTCTTTAGAATGACTAAATACGAGTATTATTTAATACCATTGTTTGTTAATGCACTAACTAGTAATTTGTTTAAACTCTGCACTGAGCCAGCAATCTCCTTTATAAATAAGCTTTTGACTAGCGGAACAAGCTCATTTTAATTTCACACTGTTGATATTGTCCTGAAAACCCACTTATATTCCAGCGACTTAACATGCCCTTGTAACCAGCTGTATGTACGTTGTTTAAATTATAGAAATCTAATAAACCATCCTTATATGAGAACAGCTTTTACACGCTTTAACCATTACTTGCAGGTGTACTTCACATCGCCAGTATCGACGATAGAGAATCCCAAGATCAACTCTTGGCTATCAATGGTTGAACGTGAAATGCGCGTGACTTTAGCTTGTCGACTAAAAGACGCTGTTGGTGATGTTAAACAATTCAAAGACGGCAACGTTGACCCGCAGAAATTTATTGATTGGTGTGATAAATATCAAGTAAGTATATCAAAAGTTTTAGTTCGTAGAGTTTTCTATGAGATAAATGCATAATTGCAAATTTACAGAAAATACATTTTTATAAACTTATACTATTTTAATTACCCAGGCCCAAATCGTGGTACTGGCAGCTCAAATTCTATGGTCTGAAGATGTAGAAGCCGCCTTAGTGAGCGGTGGAGGCGAAGGCTTGAAGAGAGTACAGGAGCATGTAGAGAACATGCTCAACATTCTTGCTGATTCTGTGTTGCAAGAACAACCACCACTGAGGAGGAGGAAACTTGAACATCTTGTAAGTGATTTAATGTGACTAACGCTCTTTGCAAACAACCAATTATATAGTAAGAAAATAACTCCTAACAAAGAATCATATTTCTTATTTCTTGACCTTTTCTTTTTTCGTCTGCGATATATTTGAATAGATAACTCGTAACAGTATAATAAACCGATGTATTCGTTACTCGTATCTATTCTTTGTAGGTAAAAAATATATTAAAAAAACCCAAACCGTACTTTTTTTATCTCAATATGATTTATCATTTACCTATAGATAAAAAAGAAAAAAAACTAAAAAATATAAAATTTCTAATTTGAGAAGCTTTTTTAACTTTTTACGATCGACGTTATAATTAAATAACCGTGATGTGTTGTTATCAATGTCTGGATTTTTATTTTACACTTAGGTCTCTCCTTTTCTTGTTTAACTTGTGAAATTTTTTCACTAGATCAACGAGTTCGTACACAAACGTACAGTGACACGTCGCCTTATAGCTTCTGACGTCAATAGTCCTCGATCATTTGAGTGGCTATGTGAAATGAGATTCTACTTCGATCCTAGAAATAATGATGTAAGTAATTCATATTTGGGTTTTCAAAATGTAGGGAGTAGTAGGGGGACATGCATATTTATTTATATATTCTAAGTCTGAAAAATTACCTACTGCTGTTAATTTGCTCTAATTTTATTATTTAAAAGAAAGCCTATTCCACCAAGCAATCAGTCTCAAACCGAATGTGTTTTCAATTTGTAAGATATAATGTTATAAAAAAAAACTTCTCACCAAACATTAAATAATTTAAATGGGGAAAACTCAACGTCTTGTTGACGAAGACCCAAGCCATATTCGTTCGTACTCAATAAATAAGATCTTGTATTCACAAAATGCATCATATCAAAAATTATATATTATTTTCTATACCAGGTACTGCAACAGCTCACTATCCATATGGCAAATGCCAAATTCTTGTACGGATTTGAGTATTTAGGCGTTCAAGATCGCCTAGTACAGACTCCACTTACTGACCGATGCTACCTTACGATGACACAAGCTTTGGAAGCCAGGCTTGGAGGATCGCCTTTCGGTACGTTTAGACAGCTCTATATAAAATAGTTTTAAACAGTTAGATTATACATCTACAATACATTTTCATAATGTGTCAGGTCCCGCTGGTACTGGCAAGACTGAATCAGTGAAAGCTCTTGGAAATCAACTCGGTCGATTTGTGTTGGTGTTCAACTGTGATGAAACATTTGACTTCCAAGCTATGGGTCGTATCTTCGTTGGTCTATGTCAGGTAATGTTACCGTTAATTGACAATAGTATAAATAGTCATTAACTTCTTATTTTCTAAACTTACTTATTGTTTATTATTATTATTACACATTTATATTATATTGGATAATATAAATGGCATAAACTCAAAAGACGTACCTTGTTGTGCCCAAAAATGATGTCTGAATTCCAAATATAATTTACGACCAAAATATTTTTCTATAACCTTAATGCTGTATAGGTGGGCGCCTGGGGTTGTTTTGACGAGTTCAATCGTTTAGAAGAAAGAATGCTCTCAGCCGTATCTCAACAAGTACAAACCATTCAAGAAGCTCTCAAGAGCCATCAAGAAGTAGACAACACTGGTTAGTATTAAATTTTTTTAAATAAAGAACTTTATGAATAAATGCTTGGGTGCTTTTTATATAGAACATGAAGGATTGTTTTCATTTTAATTCTTCTTTTAGGCAAGTCCATAACGGTCGAATTAGTGGGCAAACAAGTTCGCGTAAGTCAAGATATGGCAATTTTCATCACCATGAACCCTGGATACGCTGGACGTTCCAATCTGCCGGACAATTTGAAGAAACTGTTCCGATCATTAGCCATGACGACTCCAGACAGACAGCTGATTGCTGAAGTTATGCTGTTCAGCCAAGGGTTCAGAACGGCTGAGAAACTGGCCTGCAAAATCGTACCGTTCTTCAAGTAAGTGTTATAAAAACTAAATGATGTAGATACAATAAAGATTGTAAATTTAGAAACTAAGCCTTTTTTTCTATATTAACACATTTCAGTTTTTACTATGTGTGAGTTGTACTATGTATTTTTACTATGGCTAGGCAATAATATGAAAAAAAAACGTCCAATTGAGTCGAGCCAAAGCAATTTATAGTTCCATAATTTATATCTTTTTAAAATAAGTCAACTGCATCTGAGTATTTTTCTAAGCTTTTTGTATTTTTATCAAAGAATTAGTTGGTTTGCCTTCAGCAATTAGATTTAAATTCATTAATTGCATTCCTGGATTAGGTCTTTTACTTAAATAAGCTTTTAGAAATGTTCAAGGAAAGGTTACTACTAACAAAAACTGACACACTATCAATATTCATAGCTTAAAAAACATACCTACCTGAATTTTCAAAACTTGCAAAAGTTTATTGCGGTATGCTGAGATATGGAAAAGTATCACAATATCATATGCCAGAAATTAAATTACACATTGATGTAATTACAATTTTAAGCTTATGAAGGTTTTGTTGCATGAAAAACGTTTAAATGACTACATAAATTACACCTTTTACCTATATTTTATAATTAGTAAATGACATGACTTAGTTGTCTTATTAATTACAACATCATTGTATTTGCAGACTTTGCGACGAACAACTGTCTAACCAATCTCACTACGACTTTGGACTGAGAGCTCTTAAGTCCGTACTTGTGTCTGCTGGTAACGTCAAGCGCGACCGCATCCAAAAGATAAAAGTAAGCTATTATTATTTTCAGAACTATAAATAAATGAGGACTGTCCCTTTCTTGTTTTGCCATCCCCGCATATCCCTTCGTAAAGCACGACATAATAAGTGATGTAGATTTTCATCGAAGCAAGGGCAGATTTATCATGGTGGAAGGAGCATTGGAAACTAATCGTTCTTATTTTCTAGGAGAACCTAGTTGAACGAGGTACTGAAGTACCAGATGAGGCATCAATCGCGGAATCTCTTCCCGAACAAGACATTCTTATACAATCTGTGTGTGAAACTATGGTGCCCAAATTAGTTGCTGAAGACATACCTCTACTGTTCTCTCTGCTTAACGATGTGTTCCCCAATGTTGGCTATACTAGAGCCGAGATGACTGGTGAGTAACTATAAGAACTCTATTCATTAGGCAATTCAATCATCTGCCTTTAATAGTACATAGCTGGACATAGGCCCTCTCCTTAGAAAGGAGATTTTGACCTACTATACCACGCTGGCCCGGCAGATTGGTATAGGGTTTGTTGCAAGTTTTCCTTCTCTTTGCAGTGCTGTTTTTCTGCAGAGTTTGGCCCCCTAGTCGGTTCTTACAACACCCACAGGATGAATAGGGGTGATGACACTTCGTATCTTAATCCGCACACAGACTATTACTTATTAAAAAGTTTACCTTTGGGTATAACACGATTCCGTCGGTCTAAGAGAGAAACAGTGTGTAACAAACAAAGTACCAAATAAGCCAGTTCACAGTACCTCACTGTAGTCTTTCCTTAATATCAGGTTGCATAAAACATGCAGGTATTCATTTAAGGTTTTGTTCTATCATTCCTAACAATATTTTTCGAACAAAATAAAACTTGATGTATGTTGTGTTTCAATCTCTAAACTTGTTTGGCCTTTGGTTTTTTTTTGTCACCATTACTCTCTTCAAATTATTCCTCCTTAGCTCTTTGTACTGGTCTAATTTATTATAATAGTTAAAGTTAGTTTTTTTCCGATATCTAATCATAAGAGAAATCATAAAGTCTAAAATATTTATAAAACAGGATTGAAGAATGAAATTCGGTCAGTATGCGCTGAAGAATTTTTAGTGTGCGGTGAAGGCGACGAACAAGGCTCCACTTGGATGGAGAAGGTTAGTTTCTTACATACAACTATACTTTAAACTTTTTAAGGCAATAATCCCCTTAATTATTTGGTCGAGGGACAACTAATATCCCATTCATTTCATCGATAATTGCACAGTTAATTTGTTTCAACACAAGGTCCATCGTGTCAATGCACATCGTGATCGAATTATTTATAATAACATTTATGTGGATCATCCTAACCGTAACGGTGATGGAAATAATATTAATTTTGTCAAATAAATATAATTCATGCGATAATAATCATAACAATTTAGCATCTCGCTTTATCCATTTTGATTACATTGAGACTGTTTATTATATCTTAACCTCTAATTTAATAATAAAAAGTAATTTTACTTATTACGTTTTTTTTTAATAGACTTGTTCCTTTACAAATAAAAATGTACAGATATATTCAAACGAATACAATTTTCCAACTTGATGAAATTGAAACGGTTGTGATATGAGAAGCAGTCTTAGTATATTCATATAATAATACCATAAACGGTAGTCCGTGAGTGTGAATGCGTATGCGTTTTCATGCTAACCCGCTAACGGCACGTAGAGGCGCAGCGCTTCGACGCGCGCCCAATACAGCACGTGGATCGACAAGGTCAGTGACCGGTGTGGGGCTCTGTGTCTGTGTCACACTACCCTGTGCCTATGTGTACTCTCTATAGATGGGTAGGACCGAATACACTACATCTTCGAAGGAATTGACGTACCGAAAATCTGTGTTGAAGAACTTTCCACAAAATTGAGAAACTATATTGAATTTGGAACAGGATAATGAAGATGAAACAAAACAGAGGTTTATGAGATACTGAGACATAAACTTTCAGAAACTGAAGCTCAGAGAGGTTTGTGTTCTATGTGGGTTCTATAGGACCAGTCAAATATCAAGAGGATAATCTCGGGCCTACCCATCTCTGCTTATACCTCTGACACACTCACGTATACTACTTAACTCTTCATACTATGCTTACACACCATTACACCGAAAGCCTCGTCATAGTCTTATGTTTTACGTTTAACCAGCAATTTGCCTAGCGTTAATCCTATATCCTAATAGCTTTGTCTAATTTTCTATACAAATTCCGAAAGTAGTACGCATTTTTAAGTAAAATAGACGTTATAACATAGAAAGCGTGCTCGTATAATATTTATTCTAAAAATGGAATTTGTAAACGTCACTTCCCGTTGTGTCTAAAATCATTCAGACGTCAATTTATTTCAAACTTCTTGTTGTACTGCAGATTGCTTGGCCTTAGCTTTTGTTTAGAAATACTCAAACTCTTTTACAATTACTTATTATACTTACTTATACATTTACTTTATTGTCATTTATTTCCTAACTTTAGTCGTTTTTAACATTAGAATCTTTTCGAAATTTCATACCAATGAGGACGAGGGGAGGTATAAAGAGGTCATATCCATTGAAATTTTGAACTGACAACAGCTTTTTTTTATTTTTTTTTACATTACAATACTCACGATAAATATTAAGTACTGTAGTATAAAAAAGATTCATTTAATTCCAAGTTTATTACTTTCATATACAATCTTCTTGGATTATAACCCTCCCCTACCCTCATGGAAATGGATATTTGTTTTGGTACCAAAACTAATTAACTTGTGTATAATGTGTTTAGGTTCTCCAATTATATCAAATCTGCAAGTTAAACCATGGCCTTATGATGGTCGGTCCTTCTGGAAGTGGAAAAACTGCTGCTTGGCGCGTTCTGCTCAAAGCACTAGAAAGGTAATTTAATTCATTAATGTTTAAGTTTTAAAAGGCAGCCGATAACTTAACCATATCTGAAGCTCCGTGAATAAAACTTATATGGAAAGTTTCTACATATGCGTTATTTATACTTAAAAAAGTTACATGGTTCTAAATATATTTATAAGTGTTCTAAAATACCTGTACAGGTACCAAAGTCACTGTACAAGCATGTATAAAATCATTGTCAATATAAAAAATACATATATATTTATTTTCTTACATACATTCTAATGTAAAGAAAAAAAATATTAATTTGTTCCATTGATAAACTTCTTTTAATACAGATATGAAGGAATAGAAGGCGTGGCTCACGTTATCGACCCGAAGGCGATGTCTAAGGAAACACTTTATGGTGTACTGGATCCCAATACGCGTGAATGGACTGATGGTCTCTTTACTCATATACTCAGGTAATTAATTTAAAACTCTTGACATCATTTTTAAGTTTGCGAACCTCAAAAGGAAAAATGGAACCCTTATAGGATTTGTTGTCCGTCCGTCTATCCAGATCCTTTATCTCGGAAACGCGTGGAGTTATCACGTTGAAAATAAAACCATATACTCAGGTCTACAGTCCCTTCACATCAACAGCCTTTAATAGTCCACTGCTGGACATAAGCCTCTCCTTAGAAAGGAGGTTTTGGCCTACATTACCACGCTGGCCAGACGGGTTGGTATAGGGTGTGTGTCAAGTTTTCCTTCTCTGTGCAGTGCTGTTGTTCTGCGTAGTTTGCTCCCTTAGTCGTCTCTTACGTCACCCACGGGATTGATAGGGGTGGTGACACTGTATTCTTAATCCGTCACCACACGGAAAGTATAGTCTACAGTCCCTTGAAGCTGTGAAAAAATCAAACTTCCAAAAAAATATACAGCCATTTATGCCGCAACAAACGTATATTTCGACACTCTCAAGGAAATCATGGTAACTGCCCGTTGACCTAGAATTTTGGCAAGTAACTTATACTACAAGTATGTACAGGAAAAAATCTGAAAACTATCCATTTGTAATTAAATGATAAAAAATAAAGTCTTTATTTAAAGTATCAATCGAGAGAATAAGTTATCAATCGAGGTACAATTTCACTCATAAAATACAATAATATAAATAATTATAGGTTTTGGATACTGAATTTCGGGAAAAGCTCAGAAAAAACCGTGAGCCTCGATTCCGGAACTATTTATAATATGTACGTACTAATGTGTACGTAACACTCGTTGGGCGAGTTCGACTCGTATTTGTCCGAATTTTTTATGACTGTCAGAACTGCTGATTACTAAACGGGCAAAATACTTTTACTTCTTCGTATCAAAATATCTGTTATCATGCCAAACAGGAAAATTATTGACAATGTCCGCGGTGAGATCAACAAACGCCAATGGATCATATTTGATGGTGATGTGGACCCCGAATGGGTGGAGAATTTGAACTCTGTACTGGACGACAATAAGCTGCTTACTTTGCCCAACGGCGAGCGTCTATCGCTACCGCCCAATGTTCGAGTTATGTTTGAGGTAATCAATTAATATATAAATTAACAAAAAGGATGGTTAGGAAGAGAAACTAACTTATCCAAGTTTTCTATTTTCAAATTAAAAACTCATTTTTTGTGCCGAACAGAAATTAATTATGTTTAATAAGTCAATTAGTTTAATTATTGTAAAATGCTATATAAAAATAAAAGCAGTTTTTCAATCATTAAAATTAGTAAACTAATTGATACAAATGTTTAATTTTAAATTGATACAAATGTTTAATTTCAAATTAATACTTTTAGGTACAAGACCTCAAATATGCGACACTTGCAACAGTATCACGTTGTGGTATGGTGTGGTTCTCACAGGACGTGCTCACTACAGAAATGATCTTCGAAAACTACCTTCTGAGGTAAAGCGATTAATTATTTATTAGTTTACAGAAACAAATTGTACATTCTTCTATAAATTAATTAACTGGTGTATTTAAGGTTGAGAAATATCCCACTCGAAGATGGAGAGGAGGACTCCTTTAGCATTGTGATGGCTGCTCCAGCTTCTGGTGGTGATCAAAACGTTACTGAGAACATTCTTTCGCCCGCCTTACAAGTAAGTATAAATGTGTCGGTTAACTGCCTCGGTGGCGCAGTGGTAGCGTATGCGACTGCTGTGCTGAGATAGGATAGGAACAAATGTTTGTATGATGTGCAAATATTTGGTCTAATAAAAGTTTTCTATGTAAAGTATGTATGTATTTACAAAAAAAGTATATAAGTATTCTATCAGTCAATCTAGCTTGACAATCAGTCAATCAAGGCTTTATAGTACAAGCTCTGCTTAGTTTGAAACTAGATCGCGTTGTGTCAGATGTCCGAAATATTAATATAATATAATAAATTTTATCAATTGAAATGTTCTTATAAAAAACCGTTTTGCCTGTCTCTCTCAATAATCAATAAATAATTTATTTTTTCTAGACTCAACGTGACGTAGCGGCAATCCTCCAACCCCTGTTCTTTGGTGACGGTCTTGTTGTGAAGTGTCTCGAGCGTGCCGTCAGTCTCGACCATATAATGGATTTCACACGGCACAGAGCGCTGTCCTCGCTACATTCAATGCTTAACCGTGGCGTGAGGTGCCCTAAATATGATTATTATTAAGACATACAACATATAACAATCAAGATTTGTTATTAAACTTCGTTTTAATTAAACTAAAATTATTTTGCAATAGCCCGTATAAAATTTAATAATCAAACCCTAACTGATCCTAATGCAATATGTAGTGCTTTTAATAATTATTTTGTAGATAGAATAGTCCCGAATAATCCTAAAAATAAATTGCTTTATTCCAAGTATGTGTCCTCTAGGCAGAAATCGATGTTCTTGAAAGCTTGCTCACCCTTTAATATATTGCATATTATAAGAAACCTAAAGAACACTAACAGTGTAGGGTATGATGGAATATGTACTAGAGTCATAAAATCTGTGGCAGGTAATATTTGTCATCATATTTGTCATATTATAAATGTATGTATAGCAGCTGGAGCTTTCCCTGACAAACTGAAAGCAGTGATCATAAAACCTGTATTTAAAAAAGGAAATAGAGACAATATAGAAAACTATAGACCTATAGCCCTGGTACCTATTTTCTCTAAGGTATTTGAGAAATATATATATGGGGAACTAAATGATTACCTTGAAGGGAATTGTATTCTGGCGAAAGAACAGAAGGGTTTCAGAGGTAATAAATCAATAAACATGGCCATATATGATTTTCTTGTATTTGTAATGAAGAATGTTGACAATAAGATACCTGTTTGCTCCATATATATGGATATGACCCAAGCATTTGATCATGTAAGTCATGATACTCTACTAAGTAAGCTAAATTCATATGGCATAAGGGGCAATATCTTAGACCTGATTGAGTCTTACATTAGAAATCGCACTCAATATACTCAAATTTCTAAAATTAATAGTGTTACCAAAATAGAAGAATACTATCAATCTGAAACACGTAAAATACAATATGGCGTACCTCAGGGTAGTGTATTAGGACCATTATTGTTCCTAATATACATTAATGACCTACCTAATGTAACCCATAACCCAATAGCCCTATTTGCAGATGATAGTACAATTACTATTAAATGTAATAATAAGGATACATATAATGATGATATAAATAACGCTTTAAACTCTGTTCTCGACTGGCTAGATGTAAACAATTTAAGAGCTAACATAGGAAAAACAATGCTCATGCATTTTAGTCAGCGTATTCCTAGTATTAAAAACCTACAGATATGCGCTAACGGCCAATCTTTAAATGAAGTAGATTCCACAAAATTTCTAGGTGTAATAATAGACAATAAGTTAACATGGAAACAACAGGTAGAACAAATATGCAAGAGGGTCAGTAAATCAGTGTATGCACTTCATGAATTGTCACAAGTAATTAATACTCATGCACTTCTGACTGCATACCATGGTATGGTGGCGTCAGTTCTTAGGTTTGGTATAATTTTCTGGGGTAACTCTGTACATAAAGATAAAGTATTCAAGGTACAGAAACGTTGTGTGAGGGCAATGTTCTCTCTAAAATCAACCGACAGCTGTCTGCCCTATTATAAAAAATATAATATTTTGACACTACCATCCATTTATATACTCGAGGTAGCTATGTTTGCCAAACTAAATCCTAATTTATTTGTTTTGTCTTCTGATGCGTACGGCCGAATGCAAAGAGATAAATCCCGGCTATGCCTGTGTAAATCAAACACTGCTCTAATGCATAACAGTGTTTTCGCCATGGCTCCAAAAATATATAATAAACTGCCTAGGAATATAAAGGAGTCAAATCCGACTATCTTTAAACAGACATTAAAAAAAATTCTGAGCCAAAAATGCTATTATAATGTAAATGATTTTCTGCAAGACAAATTGTAAATCAAATTAATTTCGTTCATTGTTATTTAATTTATGTTGAACATGACAATGTGACATTTTATTTTTTATTTTTATTATTTTGACTATTTGATTATTATTGTTGTTTTTTTTTATTATTATTATTTTTTGGTTTTATTATATTGATCTGACTTAATAGCATTCATAACACTCTTGACATTATTAATTCTCTGAATAAATTTATGACATGAATATATTCTTCAAATTGTGTTTGTAATGTTGAGCGTCTAAATAATAATCTTTTAAATATCTATGACTAAATATTTGCACACCTTTAAGAGGTTATATTACAGCGTACCTATGTATTATATGATGTTCTTCTACCACCTTTATACCTGTTTTATGCAAATAATAAATGATTTTGATTTTTTTTGATTTTTGCAACTACTCATAAATCAGTTTAAAATGCAATAATAAACATTGTGAATACTTACTTACGAATACTTGTTTTACGCAAATTAGTACTTTGTTTTGATTCTAATTATAATTTCTGTCTCATTTAGAAACATATTGGCTTACAACCGACAACATCCAGACTTCCCTATCACTAACGAACAGTTAGAAGCTTATGTGCCAAAGTGGCTAGTCTATTCTCTACTGTGGTCCTTTGCTGGTGACGCCAAGCTGAAGGTAAACAAACATTTATTTTTAATTTATTGTATTTGTAAATAATTTTTTAGCTAATTTTGTTACTATTGTTTTAGGATCGTAATGAACTTGGAGACTTTATTAGATCGGCCAGCACTATGCAACTGCCAAACTGTGGAGCGAATCAACATATTATCGACTTCGAGGTAAAAATAAATATATGCAGTAATTTATAGTCGCAATAAACTGTCTGCGCGACTATACGTACAAGCAGTTTATTGCGAGTAATATTATAAATATATGTAAGAGGTGAGATAGGGATTATACACACCATGTTACTGTGTGCGAAGAGTTGTATGTTAATATACGACGTTATTAAATTTTATAGTAATAATTATAACGTTGGCGTTGTTGTAAGTAAATGATGTGTCAGAAGTGTAGATAAATGTAACTTTTCCCATCTATATCCTTTGTTTTGTGTACAGGTGTGTATAACGGGTGAGTGGGTGCCTTGGTCAGCCAAGGTGCCCCAGATAGAAGTGGAGACTCATAAAGTTGCTGCACCTGATGTAGTCGTACCTACTCTGGACACAGTCCGTCACGAAGCTCTACTGTACACCTGGTTAGCTGAACACAAGCCTCTTGGTAAGTCCTTATCTTTACCTATTTTTTTAAATGAAACAGTATATGAAGGAAGCTCCGAGCTTGCACATTTTTTTGTATCGTTAGGACAGTACAAAAATATACATTAATAATATCAGCGTAATACTTATAGAACATATATATTTAAATTGCTTTTCCTTGTAGTACTGTGTGGACCGCCTGGTTCGGGTAAGACCATGACGCTATTCTCGGCGCTCCGTGCTCTGCCTGACATGGAGGTCGTCGGTCTTAACTTCTCGTCCGCAACTACACCCGAACTTCTGCTCAAGACTTTCGACCACTACTGCGAATATAGAAAGACGCCTAATGGTGTTGTGCTTGCTCCTGTACAGGTATTATGAATATACTGGATATTTAACCAAAATAATAGCTCTTACCACTATTTTAAGGACTAAAACTATTAAATAAAAAATTTAATATCTCGACTTCTTCACTTTTCATATATATTTTTTTCTTAAATATAGAAATAGGATTTTTAAACCCGAAAGTGTCAGTTGTATATAGTTTAGTCAGTTCTACACTAGAGATTATATTAAAACATAATATATTTAATTATAGCTTGGTAAATGGTTGGTACTGTTCTGCGATGAAATCAACTTACCAGACATGGATCAGTATGGAACACAGAGAGTTATCTCATTCTTGAGACAACTGCTGGAGCACAAGGGCTTTTATAGAGCCAGTGGTAAGTCACTAAGACAATTATGCAGTTTATGTAAATGTTAAATACTTAAGAAAGAAAAAGGAACTTAACTTACTGATATGTTACAGATCACTCGTGGGTACATTTGGAGCGTATCCAGTTTGTAGGAGCGTGTAACCCACCTACGGACCCCGGCCGAAAACCATTGTCTCATCGTTTGTTGAGACATGTACCCGTCATATATGTTGATTACCCTGGAGAGACTTCGCTTGAACAGGTGAGATATAATTACCGCGGTAAACTGGTATATCCTCGTCACCATGTCACACTTTTTGTACTGTGATATAGTAACGTAAGTTTTAGTCTTTCTTTTCAGGGATTTGTCGTATTTACTTGCTTTTTATCAGTCACAGTCAATCTAAAAGATGCAAGTGCTAACATGCACGACCTCCTTCTTGTCAAAAATTAACTTATCAGAATTTGTCTACAATAAATAATATATCTGTTTTATTTTTGCCAATAAAAAAGATATGTACGAAGTTAATCTTCCCCCGTCCCCCTAAACATTTTTTATTCTAATAACACCTAAAACATTCAAACTCCATGCTTTCTTAACCCCATCAAGTCACGAAAGCATTTCACCATTATTGTGACTAATAAAATATTACATATAGTAGAGGATCCACACTAGAAACGACCTCCACCCATGTTTTTAATGGATGAAAAGTATTTTGTATCAGATTTAATATATTAGAAAATAAATGTCGAGTGGGTTTTCTAAAAAATGCCTGACCAAACTATGATTAATTGAAACTGAAAAATGACTTTTTATTTAATATTGTACTTATAAGTTTAACGAATAAATTTAATAAAAAACCGAAAGTATGAAGCCAATAGAATATATAAACGTTGGGTTGTCTATTTTTTTCCTGGTGTTACTACTCGGTTGGCAGGATAATCAAGTAAATCGAAAAGTTATTTTCACCTATTTCTTTAATAAATGAATCTTATATCAAAATGGGCGCTAATTTAATTGCGGTTAATGATATAGGCTTGTCTGTAAAAAATCTGGCCTGAATGACGATTGTCGAGTATTGAAAGGTGAAAATTTTATGCTGCGTCCTCTTCTATCGCACGGTATACTTAGCTCGGACCTCTTTGTCACAAATTTCCACTATAAAATTCCACTTAATTAAAATCCACGCATAAAATTTTCACCTTTCAAAACTCGACAATCGTCATTCTGGCCAGGATTTCATTAGACAACCCAGTCAAGATAAATTTTCTAATAAATTTAATTTGATATAAAATACTTCATCCATTAAACAGATGAGTGAAGGTCGTATCTAGTTCGGATCTTAGGCTAATACATAAGCACAGAATAGGAATTGATCCTGCATGTGTGTGACAGATCTACGGCACGTTCACCCGCGCGATGCTCCGCATGCAGCCGGCGCTGCGTGGCTACGCCGAGCCGCTGACGCAGGCCATGGTCAAGCTGTACCTCGCCTCGCAGGAGCGCTTCACGCAGGACATGCAGCCGCACTACGTCTACTCGCCCAGGGAAATGACCAGATGGGTGCGCGGCATTTGCGAGGCTATCAGGTTATTGGACTTTCACTTACTTATGTCCTTCATTATATGTCTAATATAGAAAGTGATACAAAAAAGAATGATAAATTTATTAAATTCATATAATTTCACTTTCAGAAAAAGATTTCTGTAAAAAAAAGCACAAGTTCCTGTTTTTAATGTTTTGCTTTATTCTTGGGGTCGACTATATCGTATAAGACTGTAAATTACGACTACGCCTCTCTAATACTGTATCTAATGTTATTATAGATTTTGGATGCATTAAAACTGATGAAACTATTTTTTTCTATTATAGGCCACTAGATAATCTTAACGTGGAAGGTCTCGTAAGACTGTGGGCGCACGAAGCTCTCCGGCTGTTCCAGGACCGTCTAGTTGACGATACAGAAAGACAGTGGACGGACGAGAACATTGACAATGTTGCTATGAGGTTCTTCCCAGGTAAATACACATCTTTGTTCGAAAATGAACCCTATTTTACTAATTGTAAAATTGAGTCCTACCAGGCTTTACTTCATATTTTGCTTTTTGAACTTTGAATAGTCTTATATGTATAAATTAATATTATAGGTATAAACAGAGAACAGGCGCTGGCTCGTCCAATTTTGTACAGCAACTGGCTTAGTAAAGATTACATTCCTGTACTAAGAGACCAACTGCGGGAGTACGTTAAGGCTAGACTTAAGGTAAAATTACATCAGAATCTGTTGGTATAAATATGTATTCTATTTTTATGTACTATTAACTGATATTTTCTCTGTTAATATTTTATAAAATAACATTTTCTAGGTATTCTACGAAGAAGAACTAGATGTACCTTTGGTGTTGTTTGATGAGGTGTTGGACCACGTATTACGTATCGACCGAATCTTCCGGCAGCCTCAAGGACACTTACTGCTTATCGGAGTGTCCGGCGCCGGCAAAACTACACTTAGTCGTTTTGTCGCCTGGATGAACGGACTTAGCATCTTCCAAATTAAGGTAGGTGCCAAAATAACAAATATAAAACCGTGTTCTAAAAGACAACTCTCACACCAGGAATATATCCTGCGACTTAATAAGACTTACTTATTATTTTATTAGTATAATATTCAGACTAATAACGCGAATGGACTAAAATATATAAAAATTAAAATGTCTCTCAATGTATGCTTAAAACGGAATTATTGTTAAAGAACAAAACTTGTGTAGAAAGCATGATTAAAGGGTGTTATTTTTTATTGTGTAGGTGCACAACAAGTACACAGGCGCTGATTTCGACGAAGATCTTCGGTCGGTGCTCCGGCGCGCCGGGTGTCGGGACGAGAAAGTCGCATTCATTCTTGATGAGTCCAACGTGCTCGACAGCGGTTTCCTCGAGAGAATGAATACTCTATTAGCCAACGGAGAGGTAACCCCAACATTTTACAACAACTTGAAAAGCCTATATTTACTTTTAAAATAACACGATTAAATGATGACTGTAATTTATAGACTTACTTTGTTTTTCAGTTCTATTTTATAATGTTGTACTGTTTGTTCTGTCTCTAAATATGAAAACCGGTTCATACTGATCTCTCTTAAAAGGACCCTAGTATGCACAGTGCCTTTTTTATTGAAACCTGTTAGTTTACTAAACTAATCCTTTTAAAGTGAATTTAAATTCTCCGTTTGATTGTATAGGTACCAGGATTGTTCGAAGGCGATGAATTTGCCGCACTCATGACGCAATGCAAAGAAGGCGCTCAAAGAGAAGGTTTGATGTTAGATTCTAACGACGAGCTGTATAAATGGTTAGTAATTCTCCATTTTTTAAATATAAACACCTTTTTTACGATTTTATTCATGATTTGTTCCTAACTACTTAGTATTTGACCTAATTTAACAATTGATTCCTGTATTACTAATTCAATATGTTTCTTACAAGGTTCACTGGTCAAGTTATGCGCAACTTGCATGTGGTATTTACTATGAATCCGTCATCTGAAGGATTAAAAGACCGTGCGGCCACTTCTCCTGCTCTTTTCAATCGTTGTGTGCTCAACTGGTTCGGCGATTGGAGTGATGGCGCGCTGTTCCAAGTAAGAATCATTTATTACTGCTACTAAACTTACCAATTGGCGATAAGTAATTCAAAAATATTCTTACCATAACTGGATCCTCAAAGGCTTCATGACAGTAGATCTGTTTAATATCTAAGAACAAATTTGTAATTCATAATGTTTGCTTGTTTATGCAAAGCCGTACTGTTTATTCGATACTCACGAAATTTAACAATGCTACAGCAAAAGACATAGGGTATCTTTCATCCAAGAAAAATTATTTTAAATGATAGGAAATTTACTTTTACGTGAGAATAACCACGGACAAAAGCTATAAAAACAGACAAATTTACAGCCCTCGCAAAATCAGATCAAGAACTGTAATGATCAATATTTGTCATTAGAAGTTTTACCTAGTTACATTCTATGTTTATACATAGAATGTCACTAGGTAACTTTAAAACCAAATTTTTTGACAGTTCATAATAATGTGTTCATTAAATAGGTGGGTAAAGAGTTTACCCAGCGTATGGACCTGGATTCAGCCGATTACTCTCCGCCGGACGATTTCCCTGCAGCTTGCCACGAGATCAGCGAACGTCCTGCACATCGCGAAGCCGTTGTTAACGCCTGTGTGTACGTGCACCAGACTCTGCATCGAGCTAACGCCAGCCTCGCCAAGAAAGCAAATAGGACCATGGCTATCACACCCAGGTTAGATCATTATTTTCTTGCCTGGATCTTCCATAACATAATCTGCCTCAAGAGTATGTTCGAAAAAATTCCTATGTGATTCCTATGTTTTCCTATGTAAATGAAATTGATTGTATGTTGTAGACATTACTTAGACTTCATCCAGCAAATGGTAAAATTGTATGCTGAGAAACGTGCGGACCTTGAAGAACAACAGCTTCATTTGAATGTTGGTCTGGGCAAGATCGCCGAGACTGTCGAACAAGTCGAGGAAATGCAAAAGAGCCTTGCTGTCAAATCACAGGTATTTTTGTGATAGTGAATTCAGTCCTTGAGAAGTGGTTAAAGTATCAACCCCTGCTATTAGTTTTATTGTTTTAATATATATTTGTAGGAACTGCAAGCCAAGAATGAGGCGGCTAACGCCAAGCTACGTCAAATGGTGAAAGACCAACAAGAAGCCGAAAAGAAAAAGGTTGAAAGTCAAGAAATTCAGGTAAGACTTACCAAAAACTTAAAATTCCTGAACAGTCACCATCCCACTACCAAGTTGAGTTCTAGTCGCTTCTGAAATAGAAAACACCCGACATTTAAAATGTCACGGTTAAGTAACACAACACTGAACAGAATCGTCTTGAATAAACTCCGTGCTAACCCTCTGATGGACTTCTTCCCTGAGAAGGATAATCGTGTACACTTAGCTTGCAAATGTATATGTGTATTAGTGGTTACCAAACAAGCGCATGGAACACTTAATTTTGAGCGGTTACATATTGCACACAGATGCCGACAGTTGTTCCGTGCTTTTCTTTAAAATTTTGTATTATAGAAAAAGTTACTGGCATTTCCATCCATATTTATAGTGCCCTATTTTTCCCAGCACATATATGTTTTTTTTTATATTTAAAAAATATTAAAAAGATTTAAAACTGTCGTTCAAAATGCAAGTATCAATATTCAACTAAGTTTACGACCAAATGGGAATTAAATGTGATATTTAAAATTACACAATGTGATGTAGGTCGCTCTAGAGAAACAAACTAAGGAGATAGAAGCTAAACGCAGAGATGTAATGGCTGACTTAGCGCAAGTGGAACCTGCTGTCATCGAGGCTCAGAATGGTTTGACTTTATCTATTATATGCATGATACTTTTATACTCCTTTATTATCTACCGGTTTCAGACGACTACAATAAAATGGTTATTTTGTTCAATGTATTAAATACACATAAAAACTCAAGCTTTGCTTCCTTCAAAGTAAACAGAGTCAAATGCAAAAATATTGAAAGAACGGAACCAAACGGTTTTGTAAACATAATTATGTGAAATTAATTACAAAAGTTTTCGTTTTTGTGGCAAACCTCCTGGTATATGTTAATAACTTTTAACATTGCAATTTTTAGTCACCACCTTGAATTATTTATTATCATAAATTGGAAAACTAGGTATTGATGTTCTTAACTGAAATTGAATTCTCAGTTTGAATTGACGACCGAATAGCTTAGTGGTATGTGTAGCGGACTGCTATTCCAAAGGTCGCGGGTTCGATTCCCGCTCAATTCAAACAAGTTTGATGTGGTCTGGGTGGTTCTATGTGTAATATGTATGTATTTACAAAAAAAGTATATAATATGTATTTATATCAGTTGTCTAGTACCCATAGTACAAGCTCTCCTTAGTTTGGGACCACTTGGCGTTGTGTGATTGTGGTAGAATATATATAAAAAAAAACCTTAAAAACTAGCGTTTGAGACCGGTACACTTATAATTATACAAATAGGTTATATTATGGAAATATAACCTATTTGTATAATTATTCAAAATATTCGAATATTGTTTTTGAATAATTAACAAGTACTTTTATGTAGAATAGTTTGTTACTTAGCTACATATTTCTTAGTGCCCTTTTTAATATTAAAATTTCACAGACAGTCACAAAACAATGATGCCTAAGTATTCAATAACTCATACATAATTAAAATATTTTTGTCTTGATTTTTAAATTAGTAATATCACATTAAACCTTGTATTTTATACGCTATTACATTTTAGCTCATAAAGTATATTATTAAAAAATTGAGCATGTTTGCTATTACAGTTACGCTATAGTCAGAAATTCAATTTCAATAGATAAAAACTTATGTTATAGTAAATATCTGAAACTGAATATCGATGTTAAGAAATGCCTAAACTTGAAATGACTGACTATAAAGACTTAGTATTAAACATGAAGCGAATCCCATACAACAGCGGTGCGATCTATCAAGAAGCAGCAGCTAGTGGAAGTGCGTTCCATGGCCAACCCACCGTCGGTGGTGAAGATGGCGCTCGAGTCCATCTGTACCCTGCTCGGGGAAAAGGGTGACACGTGGAAGGGCATCCGCTCCGTCGTCATGAAAGACAACTTCATATCGACAATTGTTAACTTCGAGACTGAGAACATCACGTTAGTTGTATTGTTTATTGCCACTTTGAGGTAGCATGTCGTAGTTTGTTTCGGTATTTCTGTTCCGTATTTACTTATACTACGGCCTTTGATTTGTTACGACCATGGAGAATATATGTTTGTTGAAGCACATCTATGTTAGCATCAAAGTCGATGTACTCGCAGTCATTCAGGAATATTAACACTAGTAACAGTATAATTTCAATTGTATTAAATTATAACAGAACACAGCCAAACCAGCATAATGCTATCTTCCTATTTACTGTCTTAGAAACTAAGAAAAATTTTATAAGTCGTCTAAATACTCAACTGAATAATCGACCTTTTCATACATCTGCACTAAAAGACTCTGCTAAAAAGACTCGAATCAAATATTAAGTTACTTTTCCTGGTCATAGCTCATCAATCGCGATTTGTATTGCACATACGTAGTTGTAAATTAGTTTCACATCTAATTTAGTTAGTTCGTACAACGACATACTATCTCAACATACAAAAGTTGATTGATTGATATTTATACGACTGTACTATTCTAGAGATGAACATTCTAGATAGCAATTAGTGTTCCTATATCATAATTATATAGTCGTATTTATTGGCAAAAACATTACTACTGTACCTCGATTGTTATACTATGCATTTTAATAGTTTAAAGTGTTACATATTTTAAGTTTTGACACTTGCAAAACATTGTTGATGTATTACAATTTCTTTATATATTTTTCTTTGTTGTTATGAATGAATTTTATAGACGAGTTTGTTGTTGTAAATAAGCTAAGCTCGCTTGCATCATGTGACTGTTGTTATTAATATAGAAACAAAACTGTATCACTGTACGTAATGTAAAATGGCATAAATGTAATGTAAGGCACACTAATATACAGTGAATACTCGTGACTAACCCCGCTAAGCATCGTCGTGTATCACTAAAACCAATTGTTTTAACAATACAAACATTAACCGTTTTCTTTTCAGAACGTAATATAATCGGATAAATATTTTTTACATTGTAGCAAAAGGAACTTCAGAAAATTGTTATTAGTGTCCCTATAGCATCTGTATTTCGTAGTTACAAGGTAATATTAACGGTTTTCTGAGTCCCAGCGCTGGTAGAAGCGATATATTTGAATGTTACTTAATAACGCCAGCCGCATGAGTCACAGAAAGCAGCTAAATGCCTTTTTTGTTTCTCTCTTTTTTGTACTCTGTCGCTCTCGCTTCGTGCTGGTGGCGGATGCGTCGCGATGCCGCACCGACCTCGTCCAAACATCGGCAACGTTTGTAACGTACAGCGGTGAAATCTATTAAGAAGCAGCATTTGGTGGAAGTGAGGTCTATGGGCAATCCACCAGCGATTGTGAAGGTTGCGCTCGAATCCATCTGCCTGTTGCTCGGAGAGAATGCGACTGACTGGAAAGCGATCCGAGCTGTCATCATGCGGGAAAATTTCATCAACAGCATCGTCTCCAATTTCTCCACCGAGGACATAACGTGAGCACCGCCGCTTGTTTCCACCTCTCCCACGATTTCTTTTCTTTTTGTTTGGTGGTGGTATGTACATATTTTGTTCAGATGATTATGAAAACATGTTGAAATGTTAACTGCACACGACATAAACAACGTAAATTCTTTTAGTTATAATTTCTTTAATTGAAGTGACGTATTGTAAGATCTATGTTAATCTTTTATATGTTCGTTTAATCATTAAAACTGTGTATACAAATACAACTTGTTTAAAAGTCTCGTTGTGTTGGCATTTAAATAAGAGTGGAGTAAACTAAAGAGACTACATCACACAAGCATGCTTGCATTCCAGAACATAATAGTATACAAGATTATATTAATTGTTTACAAACAATAACTTCTTAGTCGCGTACAGTTAACAAATTGTGATGCTTGGAGCATGCTTTAGCATGATTTGTCCTGTATTTTATATAGATTGTTTGTCATGAGTGGGAGCACGCAGGCATGTAACAATAATTAGTACGTATGTGGTGGACATATAAATATAGATTAGATATTAATTTATACACTTTATTCACACATTTAAAAGGCCTTTATCAGTACCGAGACTTCAAAATCTCAGTAACATCACACTAATGTAAGAATAATTTTAAAATACACACCATACCCGTACTACTACAAACACACCTCCAGGACGCATGAATGTATTTGCCAATAAATAATGTCCGTGGCCAAATCACCAGAGAAGAAAGTCACATCCAACAGTGAAATATTTTGCTTGTTTTTTTATGTTTATATATTTTATTTTGTGTTTCGTTTGTTTGCTATCTGATGTGTCGAATAAGGAGTAAGCATACGTGTTTATCTCTAGAATCTTTGTTTGGCGTGTGTTGGTAAGTGACGTCCATTATTATATATTATATTAAGGTTCATTGAGGAGTAACAATACTTGCATGTGAAACCTTTCACAGAATCAATTATACTGTCGGTCAAATTACTGTACACAAATACACGAGGCGAATTTTACTCTACAAAAATATGTTTTGAATGTTTTTATCTGAAATTGTGTTAAGGTTAGACTTTTGGAATGAAAATCAACTTTTTCTTAGCAGTAAAAATTTTAAATCAATTGAAATTTTTAAAGCACCTTTTCCTTGGCTTTAAAAAAATTTAAAATTTAGAAAAGTTGGCTTCTATTTTTTTTTCTTTTAATTGACTCTAATATGTGAAGGTTCCTAAAGACATGATCAAGGTGTAAAAAAGATAAAAGTGTAAAAGAGAAAATGAAAATGTGATCTAAAAATTTGATTGACAGTATACCTAATAAGAATCCAAACAAAATACCTCTGGTATAAGGTCAAATTCGTTCATTGAGATGGTCTGGTTCATTAAAATTGCACGAAATGCACGTAAAATGAAATTAACGTTCTAAGATCTAAAATGATGTCTTATATAATAATGTGTCTGTACACCAGTGACGACGTTCGCGAAAAGATGAAGACTCGTTACCTCAGTAATCCTGATTACAACTTCGAGAAGGTTAACAGAGCCAGTATGGCATGTGGCCCTATGGTCAAATGGGCTATTGCTCAGGTAAGGTCTATTTATCACTGTATTATTTACAATCTAAAGTAAAGGTCGTATTGAAATATATAAAGTTTTACTTTCATGGCAACAACAACTAGAATTTGCTAGAACAATAACTAGAACAAGGCATAGATAGATCAACAATATTAACGGTCAAGTCACATCAGTATCTTTTTATTATTAAACGTTAAAATTTTAGACGCATTTAATGTTGATTTGAAGATATTAAAAATATAAAAACATTAAATTTAAAATGGAGTACAATTCATACTGTACTTTAATATGTTACATTTAATTTAAACATGGGCATCTACCCTATTAAGAAAAAACCGTTTTGATGTAAAACCCTAATACTTCTGCTAGTCTTTCATTAACACATACAGCAATAAATACAATAAAAAGTTCGATGTGGTCTCATATATCCATCGTACTATTTTTCAACAGATCGAGTACGCTGACATGTTAAAACGCGTTGAACCTTTACGTAACGAACTCAAGGCTCTCGAAGACAGAGCCCAAAGCAATGTAACCGCTGGTGATGAAGTAAGCGAGTTGATTGCTCAACTAGAGAAGTCTATTGCATCGTACAAGGAGGAATACGCCCAGCTCATTAGCCAAGCGCAAGCTATTAAGACTGATCTCGAAAATGTTCAAGCTAAGGTAACAATGATATGTATTTAACTTTCAATATTACGTTGCCTCCTCAGCAATCTTTATTTTGCCTATTTTTAATTCTCAAAGTACTACCTTAATGGCATAACCTAGGCTCCTGTTATTAACTTAAAAGAGCAAATAACAGAACGTGCTGTTAAGAAAATGGAGATACTGCGGGTACTAAGATTCGTGTATGTTATTTCAGTAACAATTTTTTTTTTTAAAAACAACAATTTAAAGAAGCTTCATGACTCATTTAGTAAAATGTAAAACCAATTTTAATAACTTTGATGTTTGTTTTAAATAATAATGATTCCCACAGGTGGATAGGTCCATTGCGCTCCTGAAGAGTTTGGTGATCGAACGCGAACGTTGGGAGGCAAGCTCAGAGACATTCCGTTCACAAATGAGTACTATAGTCGGTGATGTCCTATTATCGGCTGCTTTTATCGCATACGGCGGATACTTCGATCAACACGTAAGTTTACCAAGTAGAGAACTTTCCCATCCAAGACATTATAGAAATGAAAAGAAAAACGACATATATAACTACCTACTCAGTTTTGAAAGCTGTATCCGGACCATAAGACATATGATACTTATTTTTGGACCAAGCTGGATCTTTATATTTTGCGTAAACAATGTTCAACCCAATCGTAGACCATCATGCAGCAACAACCTTTTAGATATCATTCCTATGTGTCTGTTGCTTTTTAACATCTCTTCAGACATTCCAAATTACTTAAAAATATGTTTGTGGTGATGACTCTGTTAGTGTTTTTTAATCCGACTGTCTGGTCAGAGATTTTAGATAAATTACACGCAAGTGACCGTTTCCAGCTCAGTACTGAAGTTAACTCGCCACTTAAGCAATATACCTGTATTGATAGTTAGATAATATTTTAACTTTTCAGTATCGGCAAAACTTGTTTACAACATGGACAGCACACTTGGCAGCTGCAAACATCAAGTATCGTGCTGACATTGCTCGTACTGAATACCTCAGTAATCCAGACGAGCGCCTACGCTGGCAGGCCAACGCTCTACCCACTGATGAATTGTGTGTGGAGAATGCTATAATGTTGAAGGTACTATAATTCTATTTCACT